>JAQIWP010000717.1:0-20990 GCA_034695525.1 Euzetes globulus | reverse complement strand
GTCAGTAGTCGAGAGTCTGTGATATTCGTGTATTCTTTGATTATTAGTTGATTTGTGCCTCAAATAAATACAATATAAGGTTTAAGTAGAGGTTAAGGTTTGCTAACAAATTGGTTAGCAAGAATAAAGTTGCAGTCTCGTCTGCATTACACTAGTTTAGATAGGTTGCTTCAAGCTAATCTTGAAGGATTTACATAACAAAATTATTTATTGGATCGACCGTTTTGAAAAATGGACCTGATCGCTAACAAATACAGTAATTCTAATCCTATATATTCAGAATTGTAAAAAGAATTCTCAACTTTCACAGAAATATAGACGTTAAATACGTAACTGAGCCTGACAATATTATCTATTAACCAGCGGTCACCAAGGGGGACGTACTTTGGCCCCTCTAGCCAATGGTTCATTTGGCCAGACCCTATGGCCTCATGCTCATCCTTCCAGCTTGACCTCTGCTACTAATGATCAGTGTCAACTTTGAAAACAAATAAGTTGTTCAGTCAAATATGGAAGTTAAGTGAAAAATATGGTCAGAATTGAAAAATAATATAAAAATAGTTGGACTTCGACCCAATCAACCGATCCTTCCCTTCCAACACAATTTATGTTTTTCAAATCTACAAATTTCTGTACATTCCTGTCGATCGCTCCATTCGTTTCTCAAGTAATTTAATCGGATTGAAGGACAATGTCTATCATATGTCAAAATTGAGTAATAGTGCCCAGGGCAATAAAGCGCCGCAAAATACTTCTAACAAAGTAAGGATTAAAATTATTTTTTGAAATCGTTAAATATTGGAAACTTTTAATCACTAAAAACAACTATTTTTCTATAATATTTATTCCAACTTTTTATATACTTATTAGTCGTCGGATTAAACGAATCCGGACAAGAAATGCTGCAATAATTGTTTGAGTCTCAATAATTAGATAGGGAACGAATAGAAAAAATCTGGTCCCCACAATTAATGTGGCCTTCATTTAGTGGTCCAACACTGATCCCAAACAATGGAGAAGTTCCGTATAATTTCTTAAGTTCTTCCCCGGCCAGACGGTATCTAGTTCAATTTAGTAAAGGTCAACTTGATAAACCCATAAATTGAAAACAAGTCTTACGTTCTTAAAGTATTGAGCGCTTCAGGGTCCTTTATGCCTGTCTCTGGATTGACTGTGGTCAAAATACATCTGTGACAGGGTTTTAAAAATTTGAATTCAATATTTCTGATCTTAAGATACATCCAATTGTCTTCTTCTAATGCGTTACAATCGGTAACTAAAATGTTTGGTCTGTAGTTTCTGGCGCTGATTGTCTGCTCTGTCGGCAGCTTTTCATTCAATTCATCGATTGAGTTCTGATTCATTACAAGAAGTCCGCACTCGTCTTGAAATGCAATCTAATTTGAATCGAGTACTCAATTAATGGAATTAAAAGCATGACTAACAAACCGGGAACTTTTTCGAAGGTATCAATTTGTTGTTAACCTGTACATCACTGCTCCTGGTTTTGAGTTGAGGCAAGTGTTGGATCAGTTTGATTCCTGGTTTATTCAAAAATTTTGAGAACCATTGTTCTGCTTCTTCTCCGCAATAGATTCCTTCAATGGATTGTTTCCAAACACTGCAAATCATTTACATTAATAACCGAAAGACTTTAGTATTTAATACCGATTCCTCGCAAAACACCTCATGGGGGGGGGGTCTGGCAATTTCGGCTGTTTTTTTAAGTTTCAAGTCTATCACCATGGGTGAAACGATTTGGAAAATGTTTTAAAGTTAGCTTTTGCCCCAAAGTTCATCAAATTGACACTACTGAATAATTTTGCAGACTACATCACATAAGTTTCTAGGACTCTGTTACCATGGTGGCTCCACCTTTTCCCAAATCATCTACCCCCATTGGGGAGTTGTGCGGGGAATCGGTACTTGGTTTCTATGACAATATCATTGGTTTGTCTTTGAGTTATGACATTCAGCTTAAGGGTCGGCAGATTTGGCCCATCGATCCAAAGCTGGTCTTCATTGAAACTGGTCCTCAACAGAGCCAAAGATTGTTCTGTTCTTAAAGTAATGAAACGATTGTTACCGTCGACTAACATCCAAGACCTTGAAAATCAGTTACTACTTATTTGTGTCACACAACTAATATGAGTCACCTATCCCTGAATGGCCCCAATTTGACACCAAGTTTGGTGACATCGAGTTCATCAACTTCAATGCCAGCCAGTGATTTAACTGGATAAATGAATAGCTTTAGCACCTTGGCCACTTTTACATAATTGCGTCTTCTGCTGATCATATGGTAGATTAGACCTCCAGTTATTACAGTCAACACACAAATGACTGCACTCGACATTAAGACATTATTATTTGTCAATTGATTCATATCTTTAAACAATTGGACCACAAATTCTATTCTAATTCTATTCAGAAATATCTTCAATCGGTTTATTTTATTTGAAGATAAGAAAGCAATTCAACCATTGGTTTGAAATAAGGAACGACTGATAAACTCCTTGAAAAGGCGTCGCTTTTGAATTTAATTGAAATTTGATTTAATTGTTTGTAATTTAATTAGAAATTGTGTTTCAGTGCACTTATTCTGTGAGCGATTCTGTTTGCGAAGCACTCAACTCATGCTTCCCTTTCAATATGTGTTTTCCAAATACATTTCTATCTATAACTCCATTCGATTTTTAAATTATTTTTAAAGAATCTGAATAAAAATTTAAGAGAATTTAGACTTTGATTTGATTTTGAAATTGGTTTGTAAGCTGTGTTTAAGCCAAAGATTAACTGATTATTGAAGGAATTCAAAGTATGATTATTTCTGACCAAAGATTTCTTATGAATAAATGTTTGTCAAAAGATTAGAGAATATAAACATTTCTGTCAGAGTCTGTGGTCTGTAATGTGTTTTGCGATAACATATGCATTGAGTTTCTGTAATACGACAAATGGCTTATATTTCGTAAGAGAAGGATCGTATCAAATGAGAAGTGTTTGGAAAAGAGCTCTAATGTCGTATCAGTTCATATGACTATTGAGTCACTCAAGTGCTAAGTAGGCGACAGTCACTCCCTTTCGACGACTAGTTATAGCAACGAGTGTTTCAATTCCGCTCTGTTGGCAGCAATTGATCGCACAATCCATTTAAGGGCTTTCCCTCTTTCCCTCTTTCTCTTGCCTTTAATATTGTTTTGGAGTCAATTGAAGACAATTTAAATCAATTGATTGTTAGAAACTCTGATAAGAAGTGATTGCAATACAACTACTGCTATATCTGAGGGGAACGTCTGTTAATAATGGCATTGGAGGCCAATAGAGAGGATCAGTTCGAAATGGATGAAGAGATAGCCGTCAAACAGAAGCTAAACCCGGACCCGGACGCGGCCTCGCCCTCCAAAGTGAAGTTTACCAACGATAGCAAGAATGGAGAGGCAAAAGTCGATGTCGACAAAGGCTACGGAGGCTCTGTTGGGATGAGTAAAGAGGAACTCATGAAATATGCGAACGACCCGTTTTGGATGAAACTCAGAATGTTTTTATTCATCTTATTCTGGGTCGTATGGTTTGCCATGCTCATTGGAGCCGTGGTCATAGTGGCCGTGGCCCCCAAATGCCCGGCCACCTCATCACTTCCCTGGTGGCAGAAGACGACAATGTACCAAGTGTACGTTCGCTCATTCAAAGACTCCAATGGCGACGGCGAGGGAGACCTGAAGGGACTGATCAGTAAATTGGATTATTTCAAAGAACTCGGTGTCGAGACTTTGATTATTTCCCCGATATATCCCTCGGAGATGAGAGACGGCGGATATGACGTCACAAACTTCACAGACATTGATCCCCGATTTGGAACTATCGAAGACTTCGATGAGTTGGTCAAAGAGCTGCACAGTGAAGGCAGGAATATGAAAGTGATAATTGACTTCATCCCTAACCACACATCTAACCGCCATCCGTGGTTCAACGCGTCCGAGTTTGGTGATCCCCAATACAAAGACTACTACATTTGGCACAACGGGACGGCAAATGGGGTTCCCAATAATTGGAAGTCCGTATTTGGAGGCTCTGCCTGGACTTGGAGTGAACAGAGAAAGCAGTTCTATTTGCATCAATTCCTGCCGAGTGAGCCCGACCTGAATTTGAGGAATCCTGAGGTGAGAACCGCTCTTAAGGAAGTGCTTCAGTTCTGGATGAGAAAAAAAGTGGACGGCATTCGAATCGACGCCGTCTCACATTTGGTAGAAGACGACAGTTTCGAAGACGAAAAAGTGACCGGACCTGACCGTATCGGAAATGATTACAACACTACTGACCACTCGAAGACAGTAGGACAGCCCGAAAACTTCGAAATCCTGAAGGAGTGGCGCAAAACCGTTCATCAATTCGGACAAAAGAAAATTCTTATGTCTGAGTCCTACGAACCGACTGAAAAATTGTTGCGATATTATGGAGAGCCTAACGAACGGCTCATTGATCTGCCCTTCAATTTTGACTTTATTGATGTCGGATACAAAACAGACGCCAATAAATTGAAAGACAAAGTCAATTCGTGGCTGTCGGCTGTCGAGAAGTTAGCCTGGCCTCCAAAACTTAAGCCTCCGGCGCCCTGGGCTGCTTATGCCACTGGCAATCACGATATGCCCCGACTCGCCACCAGAGTTGGTCAGCGATTATCAGAAGCGATTCAAATGTTGGTTTTTATTCTTCCCCGAAACACTCCTGTCGTTTATTATGGCGATGAGATCGGGATGGAGGACAATCCAAGCGGCATTCCCTTAAAAGCAATGAATGAGGGCGACAGCTCCCGAATGGGGTACAGATCGCTCATGCAATGGAACAATAATAGCAGTTCAGCCGGTTTTAGTGACCAAGATAATGTGACCACTTGGATGACTGCACACACCAATTCGGCACAGAATAATGTCGAGACAGAAAGAAATGCCAAATCCTCTCACTTGAAATTATTTAATCGTTTAGTTGAGTTGAGGAAAGGCGGCGCCGAAGCCATTATTTTGGGCAAAACTATTTTCCCCGAACATAACTTTGGCGAAAATGTCTTTGTTATGATTCGTACGATTGATGAGCCGAATGACAGAGAAAATGGTTATCTATTGGCCATCAATTTGAACGCAACTTTGACTAAAACGGTTGAACTCAAAGACAAATCTCTTCCGGAAAAGGGAGAGATTATTGTGTCCGACTCCCAGAGTGATGACCTCATCGGCAAAGAGATTGCATTTTCGTTGTTCACTCTTCAGCCGCAACAGTCGATTCTGGTTAAGTTCAAACCCCCGACTGAAAGCTGAGACACCACTTCTGACATTAACCTTAAAATACATTGAATTTTCTGAATATTAAGTATATTATGTTTATTCGTAATGTTTGTTCAAATAATTTCTTCAATTAATTACTAAAATGTTATGATTAATGACTTTAATCGAAGTAATAGTTAACCGCATTCTTCTAATTTTGAAAATGTTATGACTTCTAACTAAATATTTGAGATTATTATTAAATTACTCTTCTTTAGTGTCTTTTCCTTTAAATAAACAATGCATTAATTCAGTTGTAACTCATTTCAAGTTATATAGAGTGCCCTTCCAATGCTGTCCACTCCTGTTAACTCTGGACTTATCTAATCAAATGCTTGATAATAAAATCAGTCGTTCAACTTTGGAGTTATCTTGGTCTATTATTTATCATAAAACCTGACTAAATATGATCTCATTCTGAAGTCTGCCATTGGAGTCAAAATGATAAACAATTGGCTACGACTGGAACTGATAATGAGATCAATACCGGAGACACTTAAGTGGGGTTCCAACAGAAAAGATAAGTTTAGAAGTGATTAAAATTATTTCGGATAATTAAAAGGAATACTTAATTCAAAATAATTAAGTTTCGTTTCATATTTGCATTGAATACAAATTAATGTTTTTATACAAAAATTATTTTTGTGATAAAAAGATAGGAATAAATGATTAAATAAATACAGTTTTCGGAATAAAATATTGACTCAGGACTGGTATAAGTGTGGCTCAACTTCTGGAACAATGAAATACTCGACAAAGCAGTGCTCAATCTCTGTCTGATCCAATTTAATCATAAATTGAAGGCTAAGGAGGCCGTCCTCGTCCGTACGAATGGATAGTTTGGTCGTATGGATGAGCGCTTTCAGAGATGTCTTCATTAATGCCATCTTATATCTGTTGGAGACATCCCTCGAGTGCATGAACTGTTCCACGTCTTCACAATCTCTATGGATATTGTGATTGACTTTCGCTCTTTCGCTTTCGGTCGTCCACTGAAGGTATGGCTCTCTTCCATAGATTGAGATCTGATTAAGAATAATATTTAACTGAAGGCTGTCTTAAAGGCTGAATACCTGGATGTGATCACTCAAGAGGTCGGCGCTCTTCCAGAAATCAATGATCGGCTCCGCATTCAAAATAACTTTATTGCATGTAATCATATTAAATATGATCAGGTCTTCGGAAGAATAGGTCTTAATTCTGGCTTTAGTTTCGTGTGAGTCCTCTTTTAAGCGAAGGGTCAGTTTGTCTGCATTTCCTTTGTATACAATGCGAAGGTTGTGCGCCGGCAGAAGACCGCCCAATGACTCACTACTTGTGCCCAACAGTGTCAACACACTCAAGAGGTCCGAAAGTCGGAAGCAGACGGTCACCGGATTGTCCTCCGACGACATGTAGTAGCGGACAAACAGCGATCTAACGACCAGAATAAGAACCGAAAGGCATTTGACATGTTTTCAGGACTAACCTGTCGATGAAGCTGTTAGCCTGAAGACTTTTAGAGGCGTCCTGGCACGTCAGCTTAAGACCCCGGTTCGTTATCGCCATCACTGTTGTCCTCATTATATGAATTGCTTTCAACATTGGGATCAGTTTCTTAGGCTCCGCGATGTCTGCTTCGAATCGGAAGTCAGTCTCATCGCTGTCTTGACTTAACGACATTATCACTACTTTGGTCTATAATTGACTTATTGTTAATTAATCGATGGATAACTTTAATGAGAAGATAATTGAATCAATCGAAAGATTTGCCGCCTTTTATAACGTAAGAGGTTATCGTATGACTAATCAAAACAATGTATTGAATGCCATCTCTTGTCAAACAAAACGTGTAATTAATAAATTACCAGTGATGGCCAAGAGTCTGTTCTAGGTCTACACATCGGCAGATTGGTAGAAAAATAAACGGATAAAAAGGAAAATAGGAAGATTTTAAATCTGAAGGTTTAATAAGTTAGGTGAATTTAAAAGAGCAAATGTTTAAAATAAAAGTAAATGAATTGTCTGTCGGTTGACATCACTGATAGATTGTGAGCACATTTTTTTTGTTTTTGTTTTGAAAACAGTTTTTAACTCATCGGAAATGTTTTATTTTTTAAACATTTATTTTAAATAACGTTTTTTAATTTAAACAATAAATCAATTAAATAGTCTTCAAATGAGTGAAATAGAAGTGATTTGTCGACAATTGTGTGAATCAATTGATGTGATAATAGAGGAGAAGAGTGGTGTGAATGAGAGAAATACTGCCAATCAATACATCGAAACATTTAAATCCAATGAAAATGTTTTGCTTTTATTAAATGTTTCGTTAAAACTATTGAACCAAACGTTTGTTGACTCAAACAAATCGATAGTTTATAAACACTTTGGTTTACAACTCCTGGAAAATGTCATCCGATTTCACTGGAATTCAATCGATGGTAATCTTAAGCAACAGATCAAGCAATTGATCGGAAACTGGTTCGACACAATTCTAAACCCGAATCAAATGCGAGATAATTATTGGCGACATTTAATGAATGGTTCGAGTCGTTGTGTTGTCGAAGTTCTGATGAGGGAATGGCCTCAGAATTGGCCCGAATTCATGTCTCTTCTGCTTCGAAATCAGTCGACTCTCAGTTTGTATTGCATTTGGCAATTGGCTGAAGACATCGGAATCTCTTTCAAACCGAATAACGGACAGCGAAGACGTGAAATAACTAATGAATTCAACAAAAATCTTAACGAAATCTATAGCTATATATCGAATTGTGTGACCACTTCTGACTTTGATTTGGTTCTAACCTCGACCTCAACTTTAAATGTATTGTTCGAATGGACACAATTGGACACAAATCTACTGCAAGTTCTGATGCAAATGTTGGCCAATGACTGCAATGACCACAAATATATTCAAATAAAGCAATCGATTTGTGATTGTCTTTTAATTTGTCTGAATCGCAAACAATTGAAAGCAAACGACAAGATTGCAATTCAAACACTTTTCACTGACTTTAATGTTTCTTTAATCGTAACGACTGTTCGGTCAGTATTCCGATAAACGATGTCTTAAAAAGTTAGTTTCATTTCTATTTATCTTTGTTTCACAGAAAAAATGTTGAAATTAATGCCAAAGAATCAGAAAAAAAGTCTTTAGTCAAACGTTTAGTATCAGTGATGAGTGAAATCGGGCAGCAGATGGTCTTCCTCTCTGAAAGTAGTTCCATATCAAACGATGCCTGGAACCAATACCTTCAAGTGATGTTTTTCCTCTTTTCGCACTCGAATGTTGTCTTTAATGCTGTTTCCGTTCAATTCTGGTTCTTATTCATTAAAAATTACAAACAATTATCAAATAGCAATTCATTCGACAAAACACTTCATTTAAGTCTTTTATCTCTAATTCCGCACAAAATCTCGAAAAAAGTCTTCGATAAATCAATTAATGGCTTCGAATTCGATGACGTCGAAGATTTTGACTCATTCTTCTTCAAGTTTAGAGCTGATACCGTGGAACTTCTTAGACAATTGACGAGTACTTCTTCTAAATTATGAACTTTCCATTGGATCTCATGTTTTCTATTTTTCATAAAAGTTTTGGACCAAAAACTGTGTTTCGATTTCGTCAGCGAATTACTAAATAAGGCTTTAATGCAATCAAATGGTGATAGAACTGATTGGGAAATACTGGCACAGCTTTCGGCCGCAGTCTTCAACAAGATTACTGATAAAACTCTTGTAAGTAACCTTTTTAAAATTTCTATTGTTTGTTCAAAGAAACCCTTTTCTTTAACTTATTAGTTTCACATCGAAAGCAATAGACTCTTGCAATTACTTATTGATAAAAGCAATAAAGAAGATCCAGATGTCTTGTCGAGTCAATTGTCCTGTATTTCTGCATTAACTGTGTTTTTGCCGCACATTTCCAATGAACTGCTCAATCAAATCATTAAATGGGTATTAAATGACATTGAAATTGAGTGTATCCTAAGTTGTGAACATCTATTTGAGAAAAGACTCTGTTTTTGGCGGCCTTCACCACTGGAGAACAGGACAAATGGACGCGAACTAAAGAAGTGAAGAACCTGCGCCGACACGCCTGCTCTCTCTTCATCAAAATATGCCAAACATTTCCATCACTTTTAGTCGTATGAATTGATTTTATTACTTTTGTCTCCGAAATTGTTTTAACGAATACTTCTTCAAAAGCCTCTTTTCGTTGACTTGAAATCACACATCCATTCAATGTGTTCCGATGTCCAGCAGTTCAGTCAAATGGAGAAATGCGCGCTCAATGAAGGCCTCATTTTGATCAGGTATAGATCATTACATTAGCTTCATCAAAATGGGTTATTTTACGTATTATTTTCAACATAGCAATGAATTTCCAATCGCTGACCACCAGAAACAGTTTGTCGAAGAACTTGTTGTATCTATTGATTGGATTATTAGTTATAAGATAAGTGGCGATCAATTGTTTTATGAGATCGGTTTGTGTCAAAATTCTTTAGAAGACGACGCGTTTGGCCACAAGAGAGCGGATCTGTTATATGTGGTGAATCTAATTTTATCTCTTCTGAAAAGGGTTAAAATTGAGCGCCAAATAGTTTTGATGCCTTCTATTCTGTCACTCATTAGTGGCTTATTTCCGTTGATCTCCAATTTGAATACCATTTGGAGACCAGAATATCGCCAGAAATGCAACGAAAACTTCAAGTCTTTGGTTTACTCAGAGATTAGTGAAACCGACAAAATGAATATTTTGGATCTGCCGTCCCATTCAGTCAACGAACACCTGTTCAACAAATCGGACGCCTATCGAATGCAAAACTTCATTTGGACTCTTCATGAAAGCTGTTATAATGCATTAGGTCTGTCCATCGCTGCTCTCAAACCGCATATTTATGAACAAATCAATGATTTTAAGCCACTCCTCATTGATATCGAATTTCTTCCCGAATGGAAGCTCAGAATGATTGTCAAAAACTTTGTAAAGCCATTGATTGCTAACTGTCCTCAATCATTATCTCACTACCAGAAGATTGGACCGATTGTGACAACACTCATACCGTTTGTTTTCAATAAAGTCAATGACAAGTGGACTGCTATTAAAAACAGGAGTCAGACTTCAGACGAAGGTATGAACGACGAGAGCGAACCGATTGAATCCGAACTGATTTCAGACCAAATCAATCGTTTGCTAAGCAAAGAGTTCATTGAACTAATGATTTCGATTTTAAATTCGAGCAAAACTAATGATTCGATGGAATACTCCAATCAAACCACTGATGCGAATGAGATTTCTATTTCAGAATTCGGTAATTATTTGCTGAATAGCTTTCCGAATGTCATTATATACCCGACGGCTAAAGCCCTTTCATGGCTGGACACCAATATATCGTTAAAGACCTGTCAATTGAATTCTGTTCTGATTAGAAAAGTGATTAACGACAATATGATTGAAAATGAAAGCGCCGTATACTTCCTTTTCGAACAGCTGTTAACTGCTCTGTCCTTCTTCGGTGAACACGACCAGAATCAGTCTATTTTATTGCATTTAATGCTCGTCCTCTATGAGGGTATTGCCATTAAATTAGGCTTTGAATCAATTAAATTGAAATTGAGTCAAATAACCGGCACTGATATCAAAGAGTGGTCCGATTTCGACCAAAAACTCATAAGGAATATGGAAACCAAAGATAAGATTTTGTTTACCGATAAAAGAAAGAAAGAATTCCTCAAAAAACTTGTTTCTCAAGTGATTGGTGTAAGTATTTGTTGCAATCTTCTGATGACTCGTTTTTAACCATTATTTTAATTGATTGCAGAAAAATATCGGACAGTTATATAAGTATAATAACGTTGAGATTAAGAACTTGAGACCAATTTTCTACAGTAAAAGCCGTATTCCCAACACAACCAATGAGGAAGACTTATCTCTTTGTCTGCTATTCAATGATAGTTAGGAATTAGCTCTACTTTTCTTACATTTCATTTATTTTTTCTTTAATTTTTTGTTAAATTAATGTTTGAAGAAATCACTTAATTATTTATAATGAGTTTCGTTTAATTTTCATTAAATAATTACAGAAATCGATGTTTCGTCAAATGAATTGAATATCATTTTAAATAAATAATGAATATCACAGTTGAGTCTCTTTTTTGGACAACAATTCGCTTATAAATTGTGACAAAACTTGTTTATAAACTTAATTGACGGATAAAATCTGTTTTGAAAGCTTCGATCACAATCTTTAACAGCCATTAATTATTTACAAAATTAATATATAATTATTGATTAGTTTTAATGTAAGCAAACATTGTTTATAAAAGTGTTTCTCAAACCTATAGTTAGAATATTCTTTAAATAAAAGGATTTGGTCAGTCCTACAACTGAAACAAATTCTTGGTTGTTCAACCAAAAATTCATTCCTTTATTTTTAATCAAGTTATAACTTATTCTACATTTTATTTTCGTTTTGTGGAATTTTCTCTGATTTGTGCCGTTTTTAAACAGAATATTTTGGACTATTCATATTTGAACTATTAAGCTAGGTAAGTTCTATCTTCAATCGAGTCAGAAGCAATTTATATGTTTTTAATTAAAAACAATTCTGAAACTTAATCGACGTTTTCTACGACTTTGAATCCATTTGAGAATTTTTCGAACATTTTTTTGGAAAGAAATTTGGTTTGAATTACAAATCAAATGAAATGATTTGATTCAATCGATATTAAAGCTGATAATTGAAATTGATTTCAATTTATAAATGATGATCTTGCTAACTCTATAGCTAACTATACTTTTTTTGTAAAGTTTGCTCTTTGTTTGAGACAGTTGTCTAAAATTTGATCATCTTTTTAATGAATTGACAACTGATGTGAAGCTCTGTCTTATTTGAAAGGATATTATGATTGAAAAGTATCTCATATGTGATGTGTAATCAATTGAAGTTAGCAATTGATTTGCTGAGCAGTGGTGCGGACATTATTGGCCACACCGTCTGAAGACTCGTTCACATTGACGTTCACATAACGTGATGGCTGTTGTAAAAGAGTGGATGCGTCCAACACTAGTGGAAGGGCACTGCCTTTGTTGGCCATAATGTCTGACTTGATTCCATTGCTTTTGATAGTGGGAGCCATTTGGTTCTTAGGGTGAGAGTTACTGTCAGAAAAACTGGGATCCTTCCAATTGTCGGTTCTGGGTGGTATTACCGGTGGATTGACGTCATCTAACAGTTCCAGGAGTTTGTTATCTTCATTAGAACAGCTGAATGTCGAACAGGTGTCAGGAGATAGTAATTCAGTTTTTTCAGTACTCATACTATAGTTTGAGTTAGAATTAGAACAGGGATTGTTTGGCACTAAGTAATCGGTTGCGTCGGGCGGCGGACGCATTAATGTCATCTATGGTCGAGAATTAATCAGTTTATCAGTTAGTCTGTCATCGATTTGTTGGCGAAACACATGCAGTGATTAGTCGTGCAATGAATGCAATGAAGTGATCGAAAATTTTGGTTCAATATTTCAAAACTATATTCAAATTAATCAATGGTTTCATTCAATTGTCAGCAAATCTTAAATATTATTGAAATAAAGTTTTCGCAATTCATTGCTTTAAAAAAATTGTTTGAAACGCTTACGTCTCTCTCCATTGAAGGCGCCCTTTGAAAGATGGGTAACTTAACGTTGAGCACATCCGGGTCCTGCAAACAATAGCCCAGCCTCTCGATTATTGTGGCAAATGTTGGTCTTTGTTCAGGTAACGGATTCCAGCACTGAGTCATTATAGCGTAGACCTGAGGAGGTGTCGATGTGTTGGGTGACTCGAGTCGGCCCCCAGCTGTCACTAATTGCATGACTTCTTGGTTTCCTCGACCCGGATATGGCTTTTCGAATATTGGATTAATATTTGGAATAAGTGAATATTGCTTTAAATACCATATATCCCATTGACATGACTTCCCAAACCAAAACACCAAAACTCCAAACTATAGTCAAATAGTCAAACAATTTGTATTGAAATTCGCAATTTGGACGCAATTTATTACCGTCTGTTTTTGAGGTGAAGATTCCATCTAAAAAGGCCTCGGGAGGCATCCATTTGACCGGGAGCATAGCTTTACCTCCTTTTCTATAATAATCCGCCCTATATATGTCTCTGAAAATCGGATTGAATTTTAGCAAATGATAACTGGAAAGTCCATTAGAACTACGAACGATGCATACCTGGCCATACCTACAACAAAGAACAAGGTCAGATATAGTCAGATCAAAATTGAATAAAACTTTACCGAAATCAGCGATTTTGACAACAATTCCGCTGTTGTTAAAGCCGTTGTTATAATTAATGATATTGAAGAGAGTGTTGATGTTATTGATGGTCGCGGACTGGGATTTAATTTTACTGCTGAGCAAACAATTTCTGGCCGCTATATCCCTGTGAATGAAGTGGTTCTCTTCCAAGTATTGACAGCCCAGAGCCACGTCTATTACAAATAGGCATCAAATTAATATTTCTTAGAATTTATTTATCAGTATTTGTACCCAAAGCCATGACAAGAAGGTCTCCCATATTCAGAAGCGACGGCTTAAAGGATGTGCCGCGAGATTCGCGTAGAAACGTCTTGAGATCACCGCCTGGTAACAGTTCGAGTACTATGAACCTGGGCATCTTCTCAAAGCAAACGCCAATGAATCTGACAATATTTCGGTGTTTAAATTTGGACATTATTAGTGCCTCCATTAAGAAATCCATTTCTGCCTGATTATTGGCTGAATATTCTGGTAAAGTCTTAACAGCGACAGGCAACTCATCGGTAATCTCCCCGGGCATATTATGAAGGAATCCCTGGTATACTTCACCGAATGCCCCTTGGCCTAAGGCCCTGAATTCATTAACCAAATGTTAATTTAAACTTGTTAATTACCACCAGTTAAGATATTACTTGATTAATGTGAGTTTCTCCCTGGGTACTTCTCGGAGGTCTTGCAAAGTACACGTCGAACCTCCAAACTCATAGTTTGGGTTATATTCTGTGATAATGTTGTGGCCACTCCTCAATCGACTCAATTGAACATCCGTTGAACTGTTTGAGAGCAGTTGTGAAGCGCTGGCATCCCTTCCATTCCGATAAACCTGACGGTTATCCACATTACAAGTCTTCTTGTATTTGTAGACTGAAAAAAATATTCAGAATATTTGTCGGAAATTTATTGTCGTTTAGACTGACCCGCGATTATACTGAAGACTATGATTACAATTATTGCGAAGAATGCCATCAAAAGGATTATGATTAGAGTGAGGGGTGGCGTCACTGACAAATACATCCGATTAAAGTCATTAGTAGTGAACTAATTAAAAACTCACCCAAACAGTGACTGGTTTCAAAAGAACCGTCCGGACAAACGCAGTGCTTATGGATCTGACCATCGATTGTCTGTGCCGTCACAACACATCCGTAGTGTTCTTCGTTACAGCACTTCGGTATTTGTGGGAAGAAAACGACTTCAGCCACCACTAGTTGATTATCTTTGAATAGAGGCTCTTCCACTGTGTAGAGGGCTAGCTTTGCCAATTGGTGATTCACATATGAAGTGCCACCCTGACCGCCTAGGCCTCGGTCTAGTGAGTTACCACCCTGATAGCCCCCTCCTTCAGATGGAAAATACCAGCAAAATAAGCTGAAATAAAGAAAAGCAGTGCTGATATGGAATACCTCCGCCACCGCTTATACATCCGCCTGTTTGCCAATAAATATAGAATTTAATTAAATAGAACTTAGAATAATATTGAATTGGAAATACCTCCTCCGCCACCAAACCCACCGTTAGTTCCCCTAAAGGTTTGAACCAAAGTATGAGTTTTTAGATTAAAAACTTTTATTCCATTACCAATTCTTTGCCATTTCGCAGACATATCCCCCGAAAGCGCCTTTTAAAAAGGATGAACCCGAAGTATTTCTTCGAACTGTAGGATCTGAATACCAGCCCCCGCCTGATTCATTGCCATCTCCTATTGATCCTTGGATAAAGTGATCAAAACCTCTTCCGTTCTGTCCTGAAATTCAATTTGAAAATAAAGTTAAATTGAGTTAAGCAAGAGTACAGGAAACTGTCACTCTGCATCAATGTTACATATAATCAGAGACGACCAAACTTCAGACCAGATCAGTGTATTTTCATATAAAATTTTTAACGAGTTTAAAGATGTTTACAATTTTTTGTCCCATTACCAGCTTTTTTAACTAAATTCTATGTTTAGTACTAAATAATTCAAATTGTGAAAGGCCAAATTTATATAAATCATTGAAAACAAAAAATCAAGAATTTCCAAAATTTTTAAAGTTTAAAGTTCTGGACATCTCTGCAAAATTGATTGCATCGATTCTATGGAATTCTTGATTTAAACTAAAAGCTGACATTTAATCGTAAAATCCTCAGAAATATATATTATATTTAAGAGTTTTCATTATATTTGTTCACAAAGTAGAATATAAATTATTTATTAAAAAAAACTTTAATATTTAATACCCTGAGCCGATTTGGGATTTTGAGCTGAAACTCCAGCGTCACTGCCTCCTCCTCCACCTCCGCCTAAAAATATTATCGATTATAATTATATTCTGTTCAGTTATTTAAATTGAAATTGAAATATACCGGCGATTATCAGAGGAATTAAGTTTTGATTTTCGAATCTGAAAACTGAAATATAAAATGCTATATAGAATCGGCTAAGATTTAAATTTATCTATGATTTGCAGGCTTGCTTTGACTCACCAAAAGTACCTCCGCCACCACCTGCAGCTCCTCCTGTGGTTGGTCGTTTTTTAAGCTCTTCTTTAATATCAGCTACACTTCGTTTCCTCTTAAACTTCTGTATACACAACGCCTTGAGCTTAAAGTTGACAATAAAATTGAACTTAATTTTGACACAAAAAGGTAGGTGTTTTGCAATTTTAACTCACATTTCGAGGCAAATCACTATTACAGGCATCGGTTCCCGGCTGCCCTATTACTACAAAAATAGTATCTCCCTCATGGAATTTGAATACGGCGCGGACCAGTGCGCCATAGCCTCCACTGCTGTTGGGAAGTAAGCCATGTCCACCATTAGCGCCCCGGGCGAAAATTCTGTGTAACAAATATAATGATTGTCAGAACACTTGTAATATAGGCTCAGAAATGGATTCTATGTAAAAGAGTAGAGAATATTCTTTGAATAGATTTTCATATTTCAGATGTTCTGAGAAGTCAACAAAGCTATCAATTTATTCGGTTTCATAGAAAAACCTAAAGAATTAAATTTCTTACTTAATTCGAAGTCATATTCTCTTTAAGTTCTCTACAAAACTCCAAATTAAATATTAGTTCTGATATTTTATATCCAAATCTGGAAAAATATTTTTTGATTAAAAGAAGCGTTTGAGAGCTGAGCGAAAAATTATTTATTCCGTGCAGCGAATAATGAGAATAATCTATGCAAAACAAAATTTCAGGATGTCATTAAAATTCTCTAAATTTCAATGTAGTCACTTTTGAATTTCTTAATGTATTTAAATTCTATGTTCTAAAGAATTGTATTATTTAAATATTTAAATATAGGCTAAAGAGGGTACAGCAGGGATGTGCAAGAGGGGATTTCCTGAAATATCTCCTAGGTTTGAAAATTGGCTTTAGGGAGGGGGGTACTCTATCAGATTTGGGAATTGAAAAATGGCCGTCGCGCTAAGCAACGAGAAGAAGGCCATTCTTTGGCTGCTAAAATTTCGGCCATTTTGAAAATATCCTCCCCTATATCCCCCATAAGATTTCTGAGGTATGGCGTGAATATTTAATTTTGAGCCAGGCATTATTTTACTGTTGGGGGAGGGGTCTTTATTTCAGCAAAATTGTTAAGGAAAATTGGCGAATTTTTGAACTTTAAAAGGTTAATTTTAAAAAATTTCTAGAATAACATTAGTTGGGAAAATATTTGCGCACCATGAGGGAACCTTGACCATCATTAAATGCAGATTTGATTCAAAATTCAAATAATATTCTTTATCTAGTACATTTGAATGGAAGTGAAAATCTAAAGAGCTTTGAAGTTGTAATAAATTTCCATATCGTTTGATCGATAAATTGATTAGTTTTTGAAGACGAAAATCAATAATAAAAGGATTATTTTCATTATAATTATTGCGAGTGTTTTGCAAGACTATGGAATCATTTTACGTATTTTTTGATTGATTTGATCAAATAGGTTTCACCAAAAAAATTATTAGTATATTAACAGTGAATCGATTGATAAGCATATGTGTTGGTTGATGGGAATTGGCTTTCCCTGTTCATTAGCCAAATGCTTTTTTTTGGTCAATACTTTGCCTTTCATTCGAATAGAAATGGATGCAAATCTGTATTATAGGTCGCATTTTGGCTTATATATAACGCTTCTGCAAGATATTGATCTGTTTTCAAAGCTGAGATATCTTGACCTCAAATAAGCCAAAAATGGTTACGGACTTGAATTGAACCAAACTGGATAAAATGTGCGAGGATTTAAAGTGTAAAGTCTGTGATTATGTTTATCATATGAGCCATCCATACAATTAGCGTTTAGAAGAGTCATCCGATCTATAATTTGATGGCAATCAGTGACTCTTCTAATGAATAGGCCTTGAAATAAATGAAAGCCTACTTTAAGTCCACCCAAAACTTAATTAATAGATGAGATGATGCCTTAATTGACTGAATGTTACGTTGAATTTGTTGACGAAATTCTTGAATTTCTAATTTTGTTTTCATTTTACCTCTTTTAATGAAATTAGCAGAAAGACGATCGATATCCAACAAGATTCAATTAGTGCTTAGGATACGCCCTCCCATTCCATTAGCATTAATTTAGAATCAGGGCAAAAGAATTTACAAAATTTGATTTTAACATTCCATTAATCTTGCAAATAACTAATTAGAAACTGTAGTCTCAGAGACAATAAAAAATTAAATCTGGTTATTAAAGTGATAGCCAAGCTGGAATAGCCAAGCTGGAATAGTTTGGAAATATTTCAGCCTTAATTTAATTAAAACAAAGAAAAAGAATTTCATTTAATCAAATTTGGATACAATAAAGTTACCTATAAATATTAAATCAAGTTTTAGTTAATATTCTTGATTGCCCCTGTTTATCATCCCTTGCATCAAATAATCAAATTATAATTTGTTGATAAAATTAAAATTAAAAATTAAAATCAAATTTTGAGATTAAAAATTGAAAGTCTGCTCAGATTTTGAATTTAATTAGTGTTTGATGTCATTAAAGGCTCTTATTTTTAGTCAAACGTTTCATTTCATTAGAAATGTTAAAATTTTTGCAAATTTTTCTCATGAATTAAGGTTTTATTGAATGTTAAATGGATTAATAAATTATTCATAATTAATGTCACATTTGATTAATCGGTTAAACTTTGAATTCAGAGAATCTGATGTTTCAGGAAATTAAAGAACTTTCAAATGAAAAATCAATTCGATCGAAAAGTATTTATAATATTCATGGTAATTTTTGGCTATTAGCGTAATTTTCAAAAAAATAACCTGGTATATTATTTACAGCTGTCAGAAATGGTTGAAAAATTGAAAACTTACGTATAATAAGCTGTTTGAGGAACAGTCCACAATTGAGTGCCATTAATTAGATGATTACTGTCAATGATTGCAGCTCTGGTCGGACTGTTTAAATAGAATGTTTCGCATTGTTCAAAGTCTGGACCAGTTCTGCCCACAGCACCGCATGAGGACAGCCTATAGCCTTTAATGAGAAAAGAGATCAAATGTCATATTCTGAGTGACGAGAGAAAATCACTTTTTAATGATGCATTCCTGGGTATGGTGAATTCAATGGTTGGCTCAGGTTCAGGCCTTGGTGGTGGATATCTTGGCTCATCTTCAGGTACGCCTAAAATGTTTTGAAAGTAGTATTGATTTTGTGTCGCTCTATAGTAAATAGTAATGTTATACCGATTCCAAAGCACTCTCTGGAAAGGCTTATGTTATCCAAACCTATTATTTGTCGGTTTCGTGTACTACCACTGAATCCTCGAAAGGAATTTGTTGAACTGAAGATCAGCTCAAATTCGTGACTTATATGTGGTAGGGGTAGATTGACTTTAGTCCAGGTCAAAGTATTCAATTTCTGTTGGGTTGTGCCCATAAATAGCCTCCACAATTGAATTTCTGTACTTGGATACTTGGGATTCTTCTCATTTACTTCCAATACTAACTCAGATGATGGCGATGACAACAGATGGAAAAATCTGACCTAAAATTCAAATTGAATTTCATTAAAATAGAAGTCTTTTTAGTCGTTATATCTTTTAATCACTTAATTAAGTGCATGAAAGATATTGTCGTTAAGAGGTCCCCAAGAATTTCAATATAAAAAACCTTAAATAATGAGCTTTAATCCATTGTTTTTTCCAAGAACAAAGTCTTCTTTGAGATAGAATTCCAAGACTTTATTCGTTTAATGACTCGAAAAGTTTTATCGAAACAAATCTAATTTATTATTAACTAAACAGAGATTTCTCAAGCAATCAATTATAGAGTTTATTATAACAGAACTGAGCTTCAGAATAATGTACTAGTATTTCGATTTTTCGCTCATTTAAATGGATTATTCCAAGAAATAATCTAGCCAAATTTCAAAACATGACGTAGAAATAAATGAAAGCTATAATTGGAAAGACAAAAAATATATTATTTACGGCCTGTTTATGACACTTCTCATTCATTTTCAATTATTTGATCCTTGCTATTATTATTAAAGCCTATACGGAATTGAAAATTTTTGTTATGAAGTAATTCAAAAAATTGACGTAGCTCAAAAATGAGACATTCATTCAATTTAGTTGCCTTAAGGTTAGCAAGAATTTGTCAAACAGTTTGTTTTGCACGAAAATCTAATTTATTCAGTTCGGGAACATGTAATACACGAAATGAATAATTCATTAAAATAACGATTTGTGCCTAGTTGATAATTTTTATTTAAATCAATAGTATTACAACAGTCTAATGGCTCTCATTTATTAATTCTGAAATATTTAACGAAATTCTTGTATTCTTATTAGTTTTGAAATGAATAAAATTCAGTGAGAGTTGGCTCAAAATGAATTGTGCCGTCGCTTATATTAGACTTTATTTAACTAAATTAACTATAAAGACTATTATAGAGCCCATAATTTATCGCAAATGAGTTAATAAATAAAAAAAAGGTTATCGCAGCAGAAGGTAAGCTTTCCTAAAGAATCACTTCTTTTAAGAGTTGAGTAAAAAGGGGACACTTTTGTTGAATTTTATTTTCTTTCATTCTTTTTAAAGAAAAGGAATCCTAAAAATAGCGATTTGTCAATACATTCAAAAATGTTTGTTAATCCATTGAATTCTTTACAAAGAAATAATTTGAGCTTCAATTGCTCAATATTCAAGAACCTTATTTAATCATTTATAGCTGATATTGTGGGCTCATATCATAGCCACCTCTGTTCATAACATTACAATTGAATAGAACGCAAATATTTGAATATTGATTAATGAAATGCTTAACACAATTATTAATATTTGAATTATATGAAGTAGTATTTATTTATTTATTTATTTTCACCTCTCTCTCTCTCTCTCTCTCTCTCTCTCTCTCTCTCTCTCTCTCTC
>JAQIWP010000716.1:0-20990 GCA_034695525.1 Euzetes globulus | reverse complement strand
GCACAAAATCAGCCCTGGCCAACTTGTCTGATAGCTGAGCTGTAGGGAAGTGAACACCTGATATTTGTGTCACTCCCTAAGGGCTCTTCAGGACTCTTTCACTCGATTTGAGAGTAGGGTTACAAATACGTCACAAATAATGGCTGTCGGGCCTTCAAAACAATGGGCCAGTGCTCGCCAATCGGTCAAAAGGGGCCGATACTTAGACGCTTTGCGCAACGGATCTGTTAGTAAACTCAAGGGTATTCAAAAACCCCTTCGACGGGTCTCTACGCTGTAATAGCGCTGTAAAACCTCCCGCACTAACAGTTGTAAACTGTAAAACAACAACGGATTCCGGAACGTCTTCCTTCGGCTCAGGCCGTACCCAACGTGAGTCTTATGGCGACTACAACAATATGTAGTGCTTACTACCCGTTACCACACGTGGCTGTCGGCTCCTGAACGCCGAGTCCTCTGACGAAGGCGTTAATAAAAGCTAAAAATTCAGACACAACTCGTCTGATTGAGAACTAATTTATTACTGAATATAAAACGTGTTAAACATAACACAAAACATGGCTTTAATAGCCCTTCCGCTGACTCAAGTCAGGCACATGACAGGCACATGACAGGCAGTCAGTGCTGAGTATTGACTGACAATTAATGTACAAATAAAGTACAGTCAAACCTCGAAAAGGGTGGCACAAATACAACGGTGGCAACAATCCATCAGAACACACCCCCCAACTTAGCTTGGGCGGTCTCCGCCAACATTTAAAATAAATTAATTATAAAAAAACAATTTGCTAATAATAAAAATTCATAAAACTAAAGGGTGTTAACCCTGGCACCATAGTCGGGTGGACGCCCAGGCCAGTACTTGTGTCGGCCATACCCTTGCACATGGCGGGGGTTGTCCCGTTCCGGCACTTCTGTTTCCCAAAATTTGTTGACCAGGACTTGTTCTGTCCCCAAAACCGCATTCATCGGTTGGCTTGTCGCCAATCTGGCGCTTCGGCGCACATCCTCATGTGATTTCCGGTTTGCCTTGATCCTTGCAGGGTCAATTGGTTGAGGGCACTTAACACTAAGATGTCCTACTTGTCCACAATTATAGCAGTAAACAGTCCCATACTGTTCGTCTCGGCTCACTTTTCTGGGCTCTATAGGCCTCTCTGGTGTCTGATATCGTGGGTCTTGCTGAACAGACCTGTCAACAGGCCTTTCACTGTTCTGTGTTTTGGCCGCTCTGTCCAGTGTACACAACACTCGCTCCGCCTGAGCCACTGTTTCGACCACAGCTATCGAAACCTGATAGCGTTCCAAAAGTCCTTTCCTCAGATAATCTAACAAATCGTTATCAGTTAATGGTGTCTCCAAACCTCGAGCACAGCTCCTGAGCTCATCAATAAACGCGGCACACGTCTGCCCTGTCCTTTGTGAAAGTGCTGACAATTTTCTCATTGTTGCGGCACTAGACGTTTCCACATTAAACCTCAGTTTAAAGTGACTGACAAAATCATCCCAATTGGGCACAACTTCCCCAAACTTGCCATAAATCCAAGTCTTTGTCTCACTATCCAGGCACCCAAACACACGGGTCACTTTGTCCAGTGGTGTGTAGCCGGCATAGGCCGCGGCCACATTAAAATCAGTCAACCATTTATGGGCTTCAGCCATCTTTCCCGAAAAGTTTGGTAACGACACGTGTTTCTGCTGTTTCTGAACAGTTCTCAGTAATTGCCTTAACTGTTCCGCTAATATTGTTGCCGGGTCCCTGGCCCTGGACACCAAACCCTCCATTGACTGTTCTGTCGGTACAGTTTGTTCCACCACCACAACCTCCGGTTGTTGTCCATCAGTATTGTCTGCTCTTATTCTCAGATTATTCATATCATTCGCCAACCCATCCACTCTTCCTGTGAGGGTCTGTTCATTTGCCGTCACTCTTGTCGACAGGCCTTCCAGTCTGCCATCAATAGCAACAAAACGGGCATCCATTGCCTCTATTCTCTCTCTCAACAACTGGTTTTGGTTAGTCATGTCTGCCAGAGTGTTGGTCAACCCATTTATTAATGTCTGCAAATCAATTTCTTCCTCCATATTGGTCTACTGACCCTCCCTTCCTCTCGGCCAATCGATCCTGGCTGGCTCGCCAAGTGAGCTGTAGGGAAGTGGACACCTGATATTTTGTGTCACTCCCTCTTGGCTCTTCAGGAATCTTTCACTCGATTTGAGAGTAGGGTTACAAATACGTCACAACTATGGCTGTCGTGCCCTTAAAACAGGTGGACCAGTGCTCGCCAATCGGTCAGAAGGGCCGATACTCAGCGCTCGCGCAACAGATTTAGTGTTTATATAACAATATCTTCGGAGTCCTCAACAGGTCTGCGAAACTATAAGATGAACTGTAAGACCGCCCGCACTAACGGCCGTCAACTGTAAAACCGTTCGCTCTAACAGTTATGAACTGTAAAACAACAACGAATCCCCGAAACGCCTTCCTTCGGCTCAGGCCGTACCCAACGTGAGTCTTATGGCGACTACAACAATATGTAGTACTTACTACCCGTTACCACACGTAGCTGTCGGCTCCTGAACGCCGAGTCCTTTGACGAAGGCGTTAATAAAAGCTAAAAATTCAGACACGACTCGTCTGAATGAGAACTAATTTATTACTGAATATAAAACGTGTTTACAACACATAAAACATGGCTTTTATAGCCCTCTACTGACTAAAAGTCAATCACATGACTGACAGTCAGTGCCGTCAAATGCCTCATAAATGAATGGAAAAATATAATACAGTCAACCCTCGAAAAGGGTGACACGAATACAACGGTGGCAAAGATCCATCAGATCATGTACTATTTGTCCATTATCCATATTCAATACCATGATCCCATATTTCATAATTCATATCACATATTTCACTCAATATTTAATTTCATATTTTTTTCTAAGATTAAGAATATTTTTTTGAATATTTTGAAATAATCGCCAGAAATTCAAAACATGTCTTGCAATCAATTCTATCGATTTGTTTAGCAATAAATGGTATTTCAGTCTCAAAACGAATGTCATTAAAAGAAGAATCTAATGCTCTGAAGAGAATCGATTCCAAATCTAATAATTGTTGCGTTAAAACGTTTTATTGGATTTTACAAGAGTAAAATGGCTTTTAAAACCAGAAGTGCCCGAGGGGATTTCATTATTTAAAACTTAGATATAATTTGTGCTTTTATCGTTTATGTGTCCTATATCAACCAATTTGATTATTATTTCGAAGTTACAATATTTATAGAAATTTATCAGAAAATTATTCACAACTAATCAAAATTTAAAACTAATTGAAGGTAATTATAAATACATGTATTAATTGTTATCAAATTTTTTTGAAAAGACCTTAAAATAACAAATTTAATCAAAGTCTAAGATCTCAGATTGTATGAGGAGAGAGCATTTTACCATGGTCTTTTTTTAAAAAAATTTCATAAAGGGTTCCGTTTTTCAGAGAATCAAAAAAGTTCTCAACCCCCAAGAGGAGTGTTTTGGAAAAATAATATCCCTGTTAAGACCCTGAAAAATAATAAATTATTAATATTCTTCAATAAATACTTAATAAAATTTGAGTAAAAATGAGATTCTAAAAGTTGTTCCAGTCTATTCATTTAATCAGAGGTGACCATATTTAATCAGAGGAACCACCACTGTATTCTGTTTCTTCACGTTAAATGAAAATACCTTTCCGCCATGACCCATTCCCGTGGCTCGGCAAGTGAAGTAAGCCGGCAAATTTTGGAGAAAATTTAAGAAATTTGAGTAAAAATTTTGGAATTTTGCAAATGTTGCCGAAAAACCATCCATTTTATTCTAGACTTTCAGAAATTTAGTATTTAGACTTGCAAAAAAGTTTAATTATAACTTAATTAAGCTAATTTACGCTTGAAATCGCAGTAAATAGACCTATTTTAGAAGAAAATATGAAGTTTCTAACGGATTTTGGCAAAATGGCCCTTTCCCTTGATTACCCCTCTCCTGAAAAACTTTTGACAAGCTATTTCTGTATTTAATGATGAACCCAAAAAGGTTTTCTTTATAAATTGTTTGAATTTTATTGAAATAAGATCCTTCAATAAATGTTGCGATCGATAGCCTTAAATTTGATCCAAAATTAATGACTCAATTGAATTGAGTTTATTTTAAATCCGAAAATCTTTTTTATTACCAGAGATTGCGATTAATTATTTGATAAAGAATTCTCTAAAATTTTTATTGAAATTTAATTTTAGAAAATGTCCTCAATTAGTGCCGGTCTTCTTCAAACTCGCTCTTTTCATCTCAAATTAGATCACTTTCAAAAGTTGTAATAAATTGAAAATAATTTCCGTTAATTCAGACATCATTATAAATAAGGCGATAAAACGCTTCGCATTTATTACATTTAGTCTCCAAAACTGTTTCGCAAAAAAAACTAGTTAATTTTTGGAAATTTATTCGCTCTTTATTTGAAATTCTACGATGAAATTATATTCAGATTATTTGTCCATACTCATAAATTACTTTTATCACAAAAGCAATCTGGAAGTAAATAATCCAATCAATATTAAGCCTTATATCTTACATTTGATTCCTGAGAGAATTTTATTGTAATTATAAAACTTTGAATAAAATCAAGATTTTCAGTTAACTTTATTCTAATTTACATTGACTTGATCGATTTTTGAACCAATTTTTATTTTTTAGAACTTTCCCTGTTAGCGATTAAAGTTTTAAAATATTAAATTTTATTCATTGACTGATAAGAAGATAAGTCGCGAACGTAACAAATCATAGAATAATAATTCATCAAATTTTTTAAACTTTTCTCTTCTTATTATTCAAAATTTAAGCAAAAATTTAAATTATTTGTAACGTGGTCAACTTGTCACTTGACCTATTTATGTAACAGAAGATATAATAATTGTACTTGTATAAAATCAGAGATGGTCAATCAAAAAATTTCTAAAGGGTAATTCTGGTGGTGGTATACAAATCTATATGACTTTTACGACAATTTTGTTCAAAAATTCAAGGGCGAGGAGAAACGAAATAAGCTTTATTGACCAGAGGTCGCCAAGTTGAAATGATCCTACGGGAGGGCATAGGGTAGGACCAAATGGACCTTCGGTTAGGGGGGACTTCTCAAAGTATTGACCACCTTTGGATAAAATTAAAATAACCAAAGTTAACGTTTAGTTTTATAAATTTACTTAAATTATTCAACTCTATAATATTTTTATAAATGTAAATTTAAGACAAAGCTTTGCTCGATGGAAAGGCAGGGTAAAAATATATATTCAAAAGCTTAAGACCTAAGAATGATTTAAGACATAATAATTTGTGATCAAATTTAAATTAAAACAATTTTATTCAAGTACAAATAAAATGGTACAATATTATGAAAGCAATCTGGATCACTTGGATAAAGTGAGTTTACAAATATTTTATATGACAAAAATTCTTGAGTAAGAGATAATACATTTATTCTAATAATTATTCTATTCTGGTCAAATGTTTTATTAAAAACTCTGAAAACAGAGTCTTATAAACAAAATTTGACTTAAAATTTATTTTATATTTTATAAATATTTATTCTATATATTTATTGAAATATTCAAAAAATCAATTATTGATTGGCTCTTTTGAAATAGTTGTTGAATTGAGCTTTTTGTCCAGTGGCCAACCTGGTTCCAAATTGAGTAGATAGTCCTGGCTGGTTTCCTACTGGTGTTGTTAATGCGGCACCGTTTCTGTAAAGGAAAATTCAAGTGAAATATTTTGACATTCCAAACTAAGTTTATCAACTTGATCAGATTATGCACTATAATTCCTCAAAATGCACTTCCTCATTTTGATTAATGTATCAGAAGAGTCGAAAAATAAATATTCAAAAAGTTCTATTAACTTTTCAGCCGAAATTTAAGAGGATTAACGACTAAACTGAATCATATTATGCATTCAAAACACTTAAAGGCATTTCAGTATCTATTATACATGATTTAGTTCATCACTTTTGTACTGGTTAATTGTTTTTGATTACAAGCATTATATGAAATGGATTTATAAGTTTGTAAAATAGCTAAATTAGGGCCCGTGGAAAGGGGTGGTTGGATTGATAAACTTACCCATTACTGTTTTGAGATAAGGTTTGCCACTGTTGTCCGTTATTTTTACCCAAATTAAAGGTTTGTTTGTTTTGAAATGTAGCCAAAGTCACTTTCTGTGGAATCGGATTGGCTTTGATTTGTTTTGGAAATGGTAGTGACTGTTCCTTTGGGACTAATGATTGTTTTGCAGGCGAACCAGTCGACCATTTGATCGATGGAACCGTTTGAAAGGGTTTGAAAGGTGTTGATGGGAGAGGCTTCAAAGGAGAGAGTTTTTGACTGCTGCCAAGTAATGGGGTCTGAGCTTTAAATGCCTGTACTGTTGGTGGGGTCAGAGGTGAAAGAGCTAAGGGTGAGGGTAATTGAGAAGGAACCAGATTGGGAAGGGGCTGAAATGTTGCTTGCTTGGGCTGAACTGGCGCAGCAAATGGTTTAAGAGGTGTTTGAAAAGGACTGGTTCGAGAAGCTGTTCCAGGCCATGATTTTAAAGGAACGGACTGAGTCAAAGGGGATAATGGTTGGAGAAGAGTTGAAACAGGCTGTGGTTGAAGAAGTGTTGGTTCAGACAGAGGTTGGAGAGGTGCCGATGCAAGTTGTGGCTGTGGAAGTGCAGAAGATTGTAATGGTTTGAGAGAAGCCTCTGACCAGGACTGGGAAGGATTTGAAGCGACTATAGGCTGAAGAGAAGCGGCTTCAGGTTTCGCTTGCTGTTCTGCCAAAGCTGACAATCCTTGAAGAGGAGATGGAATTGACCACGAGTGGGAAGGGACCGAAGCTTGTAGTGGTTTCTGAGATGATAATTTGAGAGCAGCCGGTTGTTGTTGAGGTAACGATTGAGTCTGTGTCCGAGGCTGTAGTTGTTGGAGATGGTGTTGGAGTTGTTGATTGTATTGTTGCTGCAGTTGTTGGTTGTATTGTTGTTGGGAATGTTGTTGAGATTGTTGTTGGGGTTGCTGTTGAAATTGTAGTTGCAGTTGTTGTTGTGGTTGTTGTTGGAGTTGTCCTTGTTGTTGGAGTTGTCCTTGTTGTTGAGCTAATAAGGTTTGAAGAGGAGATGGTTTGGACCATGAATTTGTCTGCAGTGAAGCGAAAGAGGACAAAGCTAGTGGCTGAAGAGTAGCTGCAGCCGTTTGTGGACTGGAAGTGGCTTCCTGAACCGTTTCTTTGGCTGAAGACCAGGTCGATCTGTCAGGATTATTTTGTGGAGCAGGGTTTGAAATGGCATTGGTTGATGGTTGGGAAAATTGAGACAGGTCTACCAATTTTATCGGCAATTCATTGGCCGGAAGATTGATTGCCGGCAGTGTTACAGAAGGGAAATATTGGGTATTCTTTTCTGAAACTTGAGGTGTGATTTGTTGTCCAATAACTGATTGAGCAGGGAGTTGATTGAACAAAAGTGACTGAGCCGGCAACTGGTTCGGTGTATAGGCTTTAAAGCTCTGCAAAACAGAATTAAAGTTTGACACGTCGTTGACTGAAGACTCCTTCTGGATATCATTTCTGTTCAAATTTTGAGTGTTCTGTTGAACAGCAGAGGATTGACTCAATTGGCTTTGCTTTTGGTTGAAAGCGGGAAACGTCTGGAAAAATTGCGGTTTTTGGTTTCCAGTGGGCAAAGGGGCCACAGGGGAACTGCTTTGGATTTTTAAATTATTAACCCAGCCTGGCATCTTTGATATACTAGTTGGCTTTGAGGTTTGCCACTGTGACAATTGAGGCGCCTTCGGAGGTGCACTCGTCTGAAAAGCTGTTGGATTTAAGGGTTGAATTGCAATCGGTTGGAAGGCTAGCGGTACTAAAGGCTTAGTTGAATCCGTGGGCTGTGCCAATGAGAACTGTTGAGGCTGTGCCTGTTTTGGCTGCAGTGGTGCAAACTGTGCTGGTTGTGGTTGGAGTGGTGCCAATTGTGAAAGTTGTGGCTGTAGTGATACTAGCTGTGCTGGTTGCAATTGTAATGGAACGAATTGTGTCTGTTGTTGTTGTTGTTGTGGTGGTGGTGGTGGTGTAAGCTGTGCCTGTTGGGATTTAAATGAAGTAACTGGTTGCAATTGAATCAAATTGCTTTGCTGGGTCCATTGCGGCCATTGAGTTGCTTGGGGCCATTGAGCGGCACTGCTTTGTTGCCATTGCGGGGCATTGCCTTGTTGCAATTGCTGGGCATTGCCTTGTTGCAATTGCTGGGCATTGCCTTGTTGCAATTGCTGGGCATTGCCTTGTTGCAATTGCTGGGTATTGCCTTGTTGCAATTGCTGGGCATTGCCTTGTTGCCATTGGAGAGCATTACCTTGTTGCCATTGCGGAGCATTACCTTGTTGCCATTGTTGAGCATTACCTTGTTGCCATTGCTGAGCATTACCTTGTTGCCACTGCGGGACATTGCCTTGTTGCCATTGGGGTACAGAATTGGAGTTTCCAGACTGAGAACTGACTGGAATCGATTCGTTTTGCTTGATTAACAATAAGGCCGGTGAGTCTGCGGTTGGAATCAATGGATTCAGTCGCAATTGCAGGGGTTGTAAATTAAGAGGTGGCAAATCGAAGACAAATGGATTCTGTCCATTCTGTCCATTCTGTCCATTCTGTCCATTCTGTCCATTTGCTAAAGGCTGAGATGCCTGACCATTGATGTGAACGACAAGACAGAGCAGCAAAATCTTAGAAAATGAAAATTTGAACAACAAATTCAAAAACTTAAGATTTACTTAAAGTAATACCTTTTTGATCATATTTTGTCCGGATTTCAGACTTTGTTCAACACTAAGAAGACTGCTTTCGTCTGAACTCTCTTTTCAAATACTTATTATTAAATAATATTCTCTGAATTCCCAGAGATGTGACAAAAATGAGTTCAAAATACTTTCTGATAACTTCTTGAAAGTGAGTCGACTTTAACCCAAATTTATTTATTGCTTCGAATGATACAAATCAGAGACAAATTACTTTTAGAAGAAAGTGAAGACTTGTTTGCATTTCATTCATCTTCAGCCAAAGGCTGTGATCGAGTTTTTTCTCGAATAACTAGGAAAACTCAAAAAAAACCAAAAGGAGATCATTTGTGACATACAAAGGAGTAATTAATTTGAGTGAACCTATGATCGCACTCTTCTTTCCTCAGGTAAGCAATGATTTATTCATTTTTTTCAATCACTTCTATTGACCAGACTTTACTGATTAAAGTATAGGTTAGCCATAACTTAAAGTTGTATATCATTAAAAACCAAGGAGCTTTGTCCTCAATCACATCCTTATTTGTACAAGATCATATTATTTGAAACAGTCTGAAACATCTGTTTTTTAAAACTTATTTTTATTTTATTTTTTAATCGTTCCATGTTTTAGGGCAAAAAGAAATTTAAGTCCGCCAAACTTTCCTCGCTATTTTTTTAAAAATAAAGTTTAAGACAGTTTAATTTTTTTTTATTATTAAAAAAATAGTAAGGATCTTTTGATAAAAAGAAGCAAATGTGTATGAATGAAAAATTCTAGAATTTAAATTTTGTAAATATCAATCAACTTTTAATCTAATTCGCAAATGAAATGAACGTTTGCCAGAAGAGAATCAGATAAACTACCATGATAGCATTTTTTCGGTTAAAGCTCTCAAAGTTTTTGTTAAATATCTGATGAATTGAAGCTCTGATTCTGTTTATCATTTAATTAAAAGACATTTAAATTAATTAAATATTTCAGAAAAATAGAACTAAAAAAAATTTCCAAACAATTTATTTAATTATTGAGTGAATAGTTTTTTAAGATTTGGTATTAAAATACTTTTGTAAAAACAAAAGCCAATCAAATAATTAGAAATTATGAATAGAAAAGACTTTATAACAAATTTGAAGTCTCCTTAAGAAAAGGAGAACTTGAGGTCTAATTAGTCTATAAATTATATAATTATAGCAATTATTCTAAATATATTTCGATGAACTTTAATCTATTGATGAACTGTTTTTGTTAATTGTTAACCTAAATAGAGTCCGGCCCCGACTCGAGTCGCGTGTTTTACGTGATTTATTTGTCCAGAGAGTGCGAAAGTGAAAGGAAGGGGTAAAAGTTTTTTCTCTAAAACAGCGCCGACCGTCCAATTGCTGTCAACCATACCTTTGACAGATAAGAAGAAGTCAATTAATCAAAACGTTTCGGTTAAATTTTGAATCAAATTACCCCTAAAGACCAGATTGGCTTTTGGCAGATCGACCTGATATCCAAAGGTGGCGGTGCTCTCAGCCATTCGCAGATTTGTCTCGACCTCAACGCCAACCTTCAATCACAGTGCAAACAAATGATAAGAATTGAAAAAAAATGAGGAAATCTGAGGTGAATAGTGTGTCACTTAATTACCTGAATATTTTCAGTTCCCTTCTGATAGTAGCAAAGATGAGCGCCGGCGTTGCTTATCGTTCCGCTCAGAATAAAGTTATTGGGTGAAGAGTAACGACCGGCAACTGATAACACTGTAATCATTTAAATCGAAATAATTAACTAAAATCCAAATCAAATCACTTTTTCACAAAAAAAGTGCTAAAAGTATTCCAAGCGCTGAAAAAAATTGTTTGAAAAAAAAAATTTAAACTGATTTTCACTGAGATATTGAAACACATGAATATTAATATGAAATTTAAGCAAATGACCTGCGATTTCACTTCCGGGCACTTGTGGTCCATACTGATAGGCCAGTTCTCCACCGAGTGCTACTCTGGGACTAACACTTTGCAAGTAATGAAGAACAGCCACTCCCGAAGAATTTATTAAATCTATGTTTCCTAATGTGAGTGAAGCGGTAAAGTCTCGGCCCCTGTAGTCAGTTGTGAACTGAGAGGCCACACATTTTGACTCTTGGATTTGAGCACCGATTTGAAGTTTCAGTCGGTCTCCGATTAAGTGAAGAATTCTTGAGTTCATATTACCGCTGGGGTCGACCTCACCGTACAGTATGGGGTAGGCCTCTGTCGGAGACACCTGTCGGGAACCGATATATGTGGCACCGAACCGATAACCGGGAGGAACAGTAACACCATTGGACATCGTCAGGGTATGAGTCAATTGGAAGTGATTGCTGAGCCCTTTGTTGACGATAAGCCGTCCCCCTTCGAACGGCATCGGAAAGATCTCTGATTCAAACAAAAACATTCATTTAAATAATCAGTCGATGGAAGAGTCAGACGACAGACCTTTGCATTTCTTGTGCAGGTCTTCCATATTTCCCGGGTTTAGATCATTATCAGAAGTGTCCGACTTGTCTTCGCTCTGAGGCGCTGGAGTCGGTGGAGGGGTATATATTGGTGGCGGTGGAGGCGGTGCAGAAGCGGCCAAAACATTGCCCATAATTGACCACTAATTGAAACTTCACTCAAAATGAAAAATTGAAATTTCAGATCAAATGCACAGAATATCAGTAAATAACTGATTAGATTTGATTTGAGAAAACAATGTTTAGCCCAAATCACCAAGATCAGAACAGTGCAAATTAAATCTAAAATAATTGTTTTGACAAATTTGAATGAAATGAGTAAATAAAATAATTTTAATTCAATTAAAATGTTATGATTTTTCGGTATTTTTAAAAACCAATTCACGAGACATGCTTTCGATTTTCAATATCATTCATAAATTATGTCAATCGATATTTGAGCCCTCAATACGAGTGTCCGCTCGAAGACAACCATTTACTTGACATCATTTAAGATGCAATTTCTCCTTCGTTTGCATTACTTCGCTAAGAATTTACAGCTCTTCAAAAACAACGTTATATAAGAAGTGGAGGCATTCCATTGAATATTCCACAACAATAGACTGTTCACAAAAAAAGGGTATCAGATATTAAATGTTTGATTTAACGTCAATCAGTAATGGATCAGAAATGGCATTATTTCATTGAATCACTTTAAATCTTAAGATAATTTAAATTAGATTTGTTTTTATCGACTGATTTCTGATTGCAATCCATTTTTACTTGAATTGTGTCCAAACATCTCACTCTTCTTCGGTCACAGCTTTCAAATAATCTCAGTTTAGTTCAGAAATCAAAAATTGTTTGCAATTAAAATCAAAACAAAAAAATACTTCAAAAACTATCTTGATTAAAAAAAATAGTTTTCTGATGAGTGGACTAATTGTTTAGTGACAATGAAAGAGGACATCGAAGAAGAGCCGAACCCCTGTTCTGTAGTCTATTTGGCCGCTTCTAAACCAAATGTAAGCAATTGTTTGGCGCTTTTATTACAATTGAATAATCTTTTGTCAAATTATCAGATTTTGATTAAAATATTACTTTTTGATAATTTCTAACAAAATGTTAAAATTAATGATAAATGAGATGCCATTGAAGTGCTTACAAAACCATTTATTTGAAGGCCGATTCCAAAGGAAGCACTTCCACGTCAAAGACTGAATCGAGTGTTTCGGGTATGAAATGTGAAGAGGAAGTGAAGCCGGACTACAGTCTTCTGGATATAGTCCGGGCCACACAATACGGAGCTTTCGAACGCTGCAAACAAATCATCGAAAGTGGATTCGATGTCAACCAAAGAGATTCAGAAAATGTAACACTTCTTCATTGGGCGGCCATTAATAATAGAAGAGATTTAGTCAAGTATTACATTGGAAAGGAAGCTATAGTTGACGCTATTGGAGGTGACTTAAAGTCAACACCTTTGCATTGGGCCACACGACAGGGTCATATTGCTATGGTTGTACTTCTTATACAACATAGAGCAGATCCATCTATTCTTGACGGCGAAGGTCTTTATCATATCTAAAACATTTGAAATTTATTTCTATTTTAATTGTTAGGAAATAATTGTCTTCATTTGGCGGCACAGTTCGGTCACACACCCATCGCAGCCTATCTCATAGCTAAGGGACAAGAAGTAAATGGCACTGATGTTAACGGAATGACACCATTGATGTGGTCGGCCTTTAGAGTTAATCAGTGGGTATTCAAATTCATACGAATTATATTTAATTGGATTAATGTTTAGGAGTGATCCGACCCGTCTATTCATCACATTGGGGGCCAGTCTATCATTATATGATTATAAGCACAGAAACACAGCCCTTCATTGGGCAGTCTTTTCGAGAAATGGAACGGCAGTCTCTCTGTTACTTAAAGCCGGTGCTAACATTCACGCCAAGAATGGAGCGGGAGATACACCACTAGATATGGCCAACAAATTGAATATTGTTTGGTTAACTCATAGATTAAAAGAGGCCTACAATAAGGATGCGGTCCTCACTTCGTGTCAAATATTTGGCAAACAATTCCGCATTCCTTCCCTGAAGGACAGAGTTTGCAAGTTGTGGCTAATGTGTGGCTCTCCTGTCTTCGCCTTTTTACTGTTCGGTCAAATATTTGATTCGGAAGTGACTCTTGTAGTGAAGATTCTTTTGTTTACAATATTATGTATTTTATGCTATTGTTTGGTTCGGTTTGTGTTCGACGACCGGATGTATAACATTATGCCTATCGCTATATACCTGTCCACCAAATTTTGGCTTTACGTCACTTTCATCACATATTTTTTTCAATGTTTGTATTGAAATATTCGAATATATTTTTCTAATCAATTTCTTCATTAGATTTCAGTCCTTTAGGCTCTTTTGGATTTGTGGTCATTTCGACGCTTCTTTTTTATAGCTTTTACCGAACCTGGACTTCCGATCCGGGCATTGTGGCCAAAGATCACGACCAACGATATCGAGTCAGTCCTCTTTTTATCGTATTTTAGGAAATGTTTCAATTTTTTTTGTATTCCAGACAATAATAGAATTGGCCGAAAGGGACGGCTTTGACCCGCAATGGTTTTGTAGTACTTGTCTCGTTAGAAAACCATTGCGATCGAAACATTGCTCACTTTGCAACCAATGTGTCGCCCGTTTTGACCACCATTGCCCGTGGGTGGCCAACTGTGTCGGTGCTCTTAACCACAAGTACTTTATTTGGTATCTGATATCACTTTATTTAGTCATCGTTTGGTTCCTTTGCGGCACTTATTTGTGTGAGTAATGCCTTCGTTACAAGTTATGGTCAGCCCTTTAATCAATTAAAACATAGATTGGAAATCAAATATTGACCCCAAAGATGAGTTAGAATTCCATAAATTCATTTCCAAAGCTTGGGTTCACAGTGGATGGATTACATGGTGTGCTCTCAATGCAGCGGTCCATAGTGTTTGGGTCTTTTGCCTAACATGTTGTCAACTCTATCAGGTCTTCCTGTTTTTCTATTACCAAATTATAATTAATGTGTCCAACAGGTCGTATGGCTGGCAATGACCACAAATGAACGAATGAATTGTAGGCGTTATAAGCACTTCAAAAAGGACAGTCGCGGCACTGTCTCCAGTCCTTTCGAGTCAGTTATCTTTTTGAATTTCAATTTATAACAATATCTTTTGTTTTATATAATAGTCGAGGCTTTTGTCACAATCTATTTGACTTCTGTGAGTGGAAGTGTTTGCGTTTATTTCGGGCCGACTCTCGCGACTGGAGGGCTGTCTATGAAATCAATGACGATTCGGACTCAGAAGAAAACACTCCTTTTGTTTGATATTCGACTCAATTGTGATTAACATTAAATAAATATTTAATTTTAATATTGAATTTTAATTTAGATTTTATTTAAAAAAATTATGTAAAAGAATATGTTTTCGTTAATTATGTTTAAAATAATTTTGAATATGATTTAAGAAAAGATTATAATTTATAATAAATAAACTTAAATTTAGTATCAATTGAAGCGAAACATACTTTTCTCAAAATAAACTAATTGTCAATCAATTTTCGGATATCAATATATAGAATGTATTCGATTCGATTGATTAACTAGGTAATTACATTAGACTGAGCTGGATTCTGATTATTTTCATATATTCTCAAGTATTATCGGCCAAAGTTTATTGTCAGGTCTTAGGGATTGTAATTTCTCAGAAGATTTCATTAGTAAATTGCTGATCAAATTAAAGACAAATATAAACCTATTTATTGATCCAAAATAGCTTTTCTATGGGTGTAAACAATTCTGGTAATTGACAAACAAAACATCTTTTAATAAAAATAATGAAATATAGAATTGTTTAGACATTGAGTTGAAGAGAATTCTTAAATAAAAACTTATGTCAATAAATAAAATTATTTTTGTTAGAAAGCAATTTTCTGAACCCATATTCTAGTTGAACGACTCCAACAACTTAACCATCAAATAAAGTAAAGGCTTCGCAAACGGAATCTTTTCAAAGAATTTCAAAAATTCTTTGACTTTTTTCATTGCTCTTCAGAATTGAAGTTCAAAACATATAATAACTTATTTATGAATATCTTTAAAGTTTTAATTTTTAAATTTTTTTTCGAATAAAAAATTTAAATCAATTAATAGATTTAAAGTTTTCTTCTGACAGAAAGGGTTTAATAGAAAAATATTGGAAAGAACTGATAGAATAGTGACCTTCAAAATTGAAATCATATGAGAATTGATGACAAAACCAATGAGTACTGACTCTAAATATAAAGATTACATTTCATTCATCAAAACATTGAATTCATTCATCAAAACCTGTTTTACTCATTGGTTTGGAAAACAAAAACAATGAATTGAAGTCAATTCGACCGACGATTGTTTCAATTGAATGATTCAGTCATTAAAAGAATGTAATTCCGAAGAAAACAAATGAAAACAATGTGTTGTTTTGTGTAAAATCTGGTTGTCTTCGGCGTAATGTTTGTCTGAAATCAGACATATTTTTAATAACAATTACTTAAAACAAATGAATTTGTGATATATTTGAGTAAAATAAGTGCCAAAAGAGTGAAGGAATGAACGGCACAATGAGTGGTCACTGGAGTGGTGGTCCAGTCCTGTCTTGTTTAGCCGCTTCCAAAGAAATGGAACTAATTATTCGGCGCCTCGAAAGTGGATCCGTTTTGACAAAATTCTTCAACAAAGGAAAACCTGAACGAAAGACATTTTACGTACGCCTGGAAACCAGACAATTGTTTTGGACGACCGGCTCTAATGATCGCAAGACTGGAATCGAAGGATCCATTGATTTAAGAGAAGTCAAAGAAGTCAGAATTGGCCCCATTTCTAAATTAATGGACAAAATGTTGGAGGAAGACTTCTTCAGGAAATGGGAGCGACAGCAATGTCTCAGTTTGTTATACGGTCAGACTTTTCGGCTGAAAACCTTGTCATGTGTTGGTATGTCTTAACCAATTGATTATCTCTTTGTTAAACTAACTTTTTTAAGCTATGTCTCCGCGAGAGTGCGAACAATGGGTTCGAGGTCTCAGGTTTTTGGTTGAAGACACACAAAAAGCCTCTCATTGTCTTCAGTCGGAGTTATGGCTGAGAAAAGAATTTAAATCGATTGAAATTTCCAATTCTGTGTAAATATAGACACTTTTCACTCAATTGTCAAATCTATTTAATTAAAAATTTCAATTCAATAGAATAACACTCAAAGAATTAAAAGGATTTCTGACTCGAAATAACTGTAAACTACCGAACAATAGGCTCAAAGAGTATTTCCAAGAAGTGGACGTCAAGAGAACGGGTGAAATAGGTTTCGAAGGCTTTACAAAGTTTTATCACAATTTGATTTATGACAATAAAATATTTTGTGAATATTTCGCCTCTTATTCCAACGATCGGAAGCGAATCACATCTCAAGAGTTTTCTGAGTTTTTGTTGAAAGAACAGAAACAAGTTAATAGTGAAGACATTAAGTCCATTGAGAAGACAATGAAAGAGTTTCTCAGTGATTCCAAACGCGATTCCAAAGACATTCATTTCACAATCAAAGACTTCATGGATTACTTGTTTTCCAAACAGAACGAAATTTGGGACTCAACTTATGATAACATCAATCAAGACATGGACCGACCCCTCACTCATTATTGGATCGCTTCTTCGCACAACACATATTTAACCGGAGATCAAGTCAAGAGCGAGTCTTCTATCGATGCGTACGCCCGATGTCTTCGGATGGGTTGTCGTTGTATCGAACGTTAGTTTGAATTTTGTTCTCAAATCCCTTTTATTAGCAAATTCTGGTTTTGACAGTTGATTGTTGGGACGGACCCGATGGCAAACCCCTCATATATCATGGCCATACTCTGACAACTAGAATAAAGTTCATAGATGTGATTAAGACAATTAACGAGCACGCATTCGTCACTTCAGAATATCCGGTCATTCTTTCAATTGAAAACCACTGCACTTTACCTCAACAGCGATATATGGCTCAGGCTTTCAAAGATGTCTTCGGAGGTTTGATTTCATCAGAAATTGTTTTAGTTTTAAACAACTTCTTATTCTAGAATTATTACTCACACAACCGATTGAGAGGGAAGGAGTGGCTATGCCCTCACCCAATCAACTTAAGAAGAAATTCATTATAAAAGTAAGGAAGAAATGAATTTCACAACTTATTTATGATTTAATATAATATGACAGCACAAGAAACTGCCGGAAGGAGCCGATGAAAAATTTGTTCAGCAAAAGTCCAGTGATGACAGTGTCTTAGATATGGATATCAGTAATTCCATTAAAAATGGAATCCTTTATTTGGAAGACCCGGTCGATAAGGTCTTGAAATTGTTTTATATTTGAATTTGCAATATTATCTTATTTTAGGAGTGGAGGCCTCACTTCTTTATGCTGACCAACGATAAGATGTATTATACAGAAAATGATCAGAGCGGAGAAGAGGATGACGACAACGAGACGGAGCGTCACAATGGGTTGGCTCATAGAGACAGCAATTTGGTTGGAACTGAAGATTTGCATTTGGATGAGAAGTGGTTTCACGGAAAGCTGGCCGGAGGTCGCAATCAGGCGGAAGCACTTCTGCAGCACTACGCTTATTTAGGGGACGGAACCTTTCTGGTCAGAGACAGCGATACATTTGTCGGCGACTATTCTCTGTCTTTTTGGCGGAAAGGAAAGGTCAACCACTGCCGCATCAAACAGAAGCCCGACGGCAATGGCATCAAATATCATTTGATCGATTCGGTCACTTTCGATACACTCTATGGTTTGATAACTCACTATCAGTCCCATCCACTCAGAAGCCAAGAATTCTCAATATACCTGACTGAACCCGTCCCTCAGCCCAACTCACATGAGGGTAAAGATTGGTACCATTCAAATATGACTCGGGCACAGGCAGAAGATATGCTCAAACGACTCCGATATGACGGAGCTTTTCTGGTCAGGCCCTCAGAAAAAGAAGAAAATTCTTTTTCCATTTCGTTTCGGTAAACATTTCTGTCTTTTGTTTGAAATTACTTTTAACCAAATGTTTTGAAAAGGGCTGAAAATAAGATAAAACACTGTCGTATTAAACACGAGGGCAGGCTTTACATTATCGGAAATACACAATACGAAAGTCTCGTCGATTTGATTCACTTCTATGAAAAACATCCGCTCTATAGGTCTGTCCTTTCATTGTGTTCTCCAAAACTGAATTTTAACCGAAAATCTTTATTTACAGAAAAGTCAAACTAAAATATCCGACGAACGATGAAATTATCCGAAGAATTGGTTCTGTGAGTCATACCTTTCCTTTAAGAACTCAATTCATTCATTTGATTTTGAAGGAACCGTTGGGACCGGAAGGCAATTATATGGATCCAAATGGTCTTCCGGTGACAGTTAAGGCACTTCACGATTATAGAGCACAACGCGAAGATGAGCTCTCTTTCCCTAAACACGCCATCATTACAAATGTGATAAAACTTGAGGGCGGTGGTTGGTGGAGGGGCGACTATGGTGGCAAAAGGCAGCACTGGTTCCCCATGAATCATGTGGATGAAATTGAACCCCAAGAGAATATTGAAGAGGTGCATTTTTATAATAATCATATTCTTTGGACTTCATTTTTCTCATTTATTTTAAATCAATTTAGAACCAGTCCTTAGATATGAGCAAACCATTTGGTATTCTTCAGAAGGGAAGCATTGATATCGTCGGCTGTACTGTTATCCATCAAAATTGGACGGTTAGGGGTAGAGATTATGTATTTCGTGTGGTTTCTCCGGCACAGACCATTCCAATAGAAATCGCCGCTCAAAGTGAAGAAGAAATGGTTGAATGGGTTTCGAAAATTAGAGAAACGTCTCAACTCTTCAACGATAAGGTCTCGACTTTTCTTATCTGTTTGTCGTCCAAATAAATAAGACTTTTTTCAGATCAAACAAAATCAAGAAATGGAAAAGAATTTCCGAATAGCACAGGAACTGTCAAATTTGATTATATACTGTCGCGCCGTCCAATTCGTGGCCGAAAGTGAATAATTTATTTCATTCAAATTGTAACCATTTTTTAAATGTCCTTTTCTGGGAAGGAATCGGAAATTTCACAGAAATGTCTTCGTTTCCGGAGTCGAAAGTAGAGAAATGGCTGAACGGACAGAACTGTCGTTTTCTTCTGAAATACAACGAAACGCAATTCACTCGAGTTTATCCAAAGGGCGGGCGAATCGATTCCTCTAATTATGACCCAATGAAAATGTGGTTATGCGGTATACAAATGGCAGCCCTCAACTATCAGACCCCCGACAGATCCATGCAACTGAATGGAGCAAAGTTCAGACAAAATGGCAGATCTGGTTATGTTCTCAGAAGTGATCTAATGTTTGATCACAACTTTAATCCTTACGACAGAACTACTCTTAAAGGCGTAGAACCACTGACTTTGACCATAAAAGTTCGAATTCTTTGATTTTGGACTTATATAACACTTGTTTATTAGGTGATGGCAGCCCGACATCTAATTAAATCTGGCAGAGGTCTCATCAGTCCCTTCGTTGAGGTGGAAGTAGTCGGCACTGAATATGACGCCAACAAGTTTAAAACAATTACTATTAGTCAGTATTAGTTATATCTTAGAGTAATTTAATTGTAAAACTGTTTGGAACCGACAGCTGACAACGGGTTTAACCCCATTTGGAACGAGACGTTTGTATTCGACCTGTGTTGTCCCGATTTGGCTCTTTTGAGATTAGTCGTCTATGATGAGGATATGTTTGGTGACCCCAACTTCTTAGGTCACGGCACTTATCCAATCAATTGCTTGCGAACAGGTTTCGTATTACAAGTCTTTCAAAGAAAAGGTTCTTAAATTTATTGTATGAAAAGGATTCCGAAGCGTTCCTCTAATGAATGACTACAGCGAAGAACTTGAATTGGCTTCACTTCTGGTCCACATCAGTATTAAAACAGTCAAGGTATTATTTTCCATCATTTTCTAAATTTTCTGAAACTTGGTTAATAAAGTGGTTAATACTTTTGATCTGCTCTCAGCTCTAATCCAATGCTTGCAATCAGTTTCGGAATCTTTAAGGTCTTCTTAACTCCTTTAAAGCATTTTAGATATTTGTTTGACTTATTTATCTGTCGATTAGTCGGAAGACGCCATTTATACTACAATTCAAGAATTGAGAGATAATTCACTTCATTTAAATCGAATGATAGTCGACGCCGAAAGAGTCGGCGATTCATTGCAGGCGCAACGCTTCAGAACTCAATTGGGTCTCATTGAGGAGCAGCTGATCAACAAAAACGAAGAGAGGTTTCATTTGTTTTGTCAATTAAACATTTCTTGTTCTTCTGTTAAACACTTGTTCTATCAAATAGACTGAAGAATTCGTCGAATGGTTCGCTTTAATGAAACGCTATTTAATCATAAAATACATAATCAAATGATTCCCAAATACTTAATCAAATGGTCCTACAGTTGATTTAAGTCTCGGACAATGTCTGGCCTCCCATCGAGACACTTATCATTGACTCTGTCTTAAATCATTGCCAAAAGATGGATGTTTTGACTATTTATAACTTATCAGTAATTATTTATAA
>JAQIWP010000715.1:0-20997 GCA_034695525.1 Euzetes globulus | reverse complement strand
CAAAAAAGTTGATATTATCGCTAGATATTAATTCAAATTATTTTTCTATTGAATAAACTCTATACAAAATGTTTATTAAAGTGTTAATCAATGAATAAAAAGTGCCAAAATTGGACCCAAAATGTCATGATTTAGAAGAGGGGTCAGCCAAAAATCCCTTTTCCTTAAAAATTTGGGAAAAGAGCTTTCTCTAAAAAAATATATATACCGCGGCTTCTTGGATTTATGTAAATTGTGGCTAAATATACCACCATCTTGTTTATTTTAAGAAATTTAACTAATAAATGTGAATAATAACAAAATTAATTTTGTCGCTTCAATTACAGAATATGAGTGTTAGCAACAAAAATGATAGTGTCCGGTCTACTTTCAATCGGCTATTTTGCTTTTCTTAACCCCCCCCCCTTCATAGATTTTCCAAAATTTGGGGTGGGGGAGAGGACGGACAAACATTTGTCTAATCCTCATAAAGTGGTAGAGCTTACTGATCGCTGATTTAGAAAACTTTTTGAAATTGTCAGATCAGATGATAATTGTGTTCGGATTTGTATCGGTTCAGAACTCCTAAAATCTGGGATCGGACCGACAAAAATCGATCCGATAATCATTTCTAAGTTGAATAACACATTAATGAAATCTATTTAAGCTGAAAATATTTGACTATCAGTGCATATATTATGCCATCAATTCATTGAATACTAATTAAACTAAAAATTTATCATTAGAAGTTTGACAGATAATTATCAATTGGTTTATATGACTGCTTAATAAATGATTTTTTTATCGGTTCGTTCATATTTATTAAATGTATTGCTTAAATGATTGGCAATTTCTCAAAATGTTTGCACAGAATATACATGAGTCCTAAAAATTGGAGTTTGTTTGAAAGAGGAAAGTGTATGTACATTGAAAGTGTCCTAATTATGACCCGCTTTCTGATTATGGCTTTGAGTAATAAATTGGTGGAAATTGGCAGATGAGTGCTACAGTTATTTACAGTTATACCCTGCATATTGTCAGCAGTGACGTCGTTTATGAGTTATTGCTGAGTAGTTTATCAATAAAGAAAAACATTCGCAGTTTTAAAACATCACGTCCAGAATTAATTATCTTGTACACTCTCATTTATTCTTTGACACAGCTACTTGTTTCGGCAAATTTGTTCCATTTCCTGGACATATTGTTGCTCAATATGCATTTGTAAGTAACTGAATCTGGCTGCTTACCAAATGAGCTTGTTCAATGTTTAAAAAATTAGCGTAAAGGACTGTGGAGTGGAGTAAAATGGGTTACGTTGTAAGTGAAGAGTACAGTGAACACAATATTCCATATTTGGGTCAGAGAAGGGCTTCGCTGTAATGCAAAGTAATTAGGATTTGTCGGACATAAACACTCTATTGATTTGAAACCATTTACTAAACAAGTGATTAGCCTTTCGTTGCAATCCTTTGGTCTCCGAAATATTTGTTTACCGAACACTTACTAAACATAATCTGATGACATGTTTGAGAGGAAAGCCATTTGTTGGTAAGTCATTGAAACTGTCAAATATTTTGCTCCAACCCTTCACTTATTTGTTTACAATTTTGTTGATTGAAAATTCATAACAAATGAGTCATTCAATGGTTTTATACATTGATTGTTACAAAAGTTCATTCAATCTTTTAATTGGTTTTATTTTTTTCAATTCTATTTTGGCTTTAAATCTGAAATTATTTTGTTATAGATTTAGAATCAGAAGACAATTGAATTCTGAAACAGACACCAATCAACGAAAATGAGTGCTAGAAGTGTGTCATCTCTGCCGATGATATCGGAACAGAGTCTTTGTATACCATCGCAGACGTCTTCGTCACTACCTTTGAGTCAATCGTATAGCCGTTGCGATGAACTTCGAGTTCGGATCCACGAAAACCATTTGTCATACCTTAACAGAGAGGAAACTCCGGCAAAGCTGGAGATGAGAACCAAAATCGAGTGTTTGATCGCAGAATATCTTTCATTGGTTCCAAACACTCATAAATTCAGTTTTTATGAGGTCTCTGAATGTCTCAACAAAAGTATAACTGAAAACCAATCCTTTAGTGCCTATAAAGCGAGCAATGCTTTCGAAGCGCTCGAAAAGTATGCGACAAACCTAATAACTCTTCCCTGGAGACCAGAATACCATTCTGTCTGTCCCTACAGTGGATTCTACAGACATGTCATCGACAAACATCTGACTGGAGCCGAAAATGTACTCTTTTTAATGGGATTTGTGGAAAACCGGGAGAAAGGGATCTATCAATTGGTGCCACCCATAGATCCAGATCGAGTGTCCAGAGTGACACTCGAATGTTTGGTGGCGTTCGTCGAACTGCAAATCATGATCCAAATTAGGGAATCACTCAAATCAAAAGGCTTTTCCAACATTAGTTGGCGCGAAATACATGCCATTCGAGTGGAATATGTTTGCGGACAATCCGATGCCATTAAACTTATTGCAGAAATGAAGAGAACCGCAAAACTAATAGATTATGACAACACCAACACTTCGAATGGCACCAAAAGATTAGTCAGTAATGAAAGTCAGCTCTTAAGTAACGGATACAGTCTTTTGGATGACAACATCTATTCTCCGAAACAATCATTTCGTGACAAACATTTAACGCATAATTTTGTCGACAATTCTTATGATGACTTCGAAGACAACACCGAATCATTTGATTTATTGAATTATCCGATACTAAACGCGCATTCATTCCCATCGAGTCCTTCGTGTCAGTACTGTTTGCCGACCACCTCTTCTATACAATTGAGTCCATGTCCTCCGCCTCACATAGCTTATTGTCCGCCACTTTTCGCTCCGTTCCCAACGATTAGTCAGAGTTGTGTTGCGCCTAAAACACAGTCCGTTAGTAAAGGAGTTCAGGCGGAGATTCCGAACCTCTCCAATGATATTGAAAACTCATTCACTAAAATAAGTTTAAATAATAAGAAGTCGATGACTGAAATCGATGGACTTTCAGCCAAAGCCAAGAATTCTCTTACAAAAAGAGATATTAACGAGAAGTCGGGCAAAAGGGGCAGCTATTATGACAATTTGGATCCCCTCTTATCCCTGGAATCATCGGTTTTGTCTGAGTTCAAGACAATAAATGAAAAGAAAGTGTTGGAAAAGAAGTCGCCGACAACTGAAAGAAGTAACAATTCTCTGGAGAAAAAGAAATCCCTAATCGATGGCAAGAGTTTGAGTAAAATTGTGAATAGCGTTAAAACGCAATCAAATCCTTTAAAATTCAATAATAACTCAAATAAAAATGAAGTGAAGAACTCGAATACAAGCAATGGTATGGTTACAGCCATTCCTCAGTCGAGTTCGATTTCATCTTTGAGTCCAATTTCTGGCAAAACACGAACCGATGAATCGAAATCTGATAACAAAATGTCAAAGAATTTGAGGCTTGGAAAGGGCTGGTCGTGCACTTCTTGCACTTATTTGAATCCTGAGCTGAAAGATGTCTGTGAGATGTGTCACAGGAGTCGTAAACTTGGGGCCGAATCGACACCTCTGGTCAGTGGTGGACGGGAGTGTTCGCGCTGTACTTTAGTTAACGATAAGAACGAAAAGTTTTGCAGAGCGTGTGATACCTCTCTGGCCGACTCTCCCACTTATATTTAGTGGCATTTAATGTCTGTCCTCTACTCGTCCCACTTAGCGCTTATTGGAATGAATTGACTTTAAGTTTAGTAAACACCGATTTATTAATGGCTTTATTAATGTTGACTGTGATATAGAAAACGATTGAAATATTTGGTCAAAACTTAATGAATATTTGTTGAAAGTTTTTGTGCAAATTTTATAATTACGTGCCTTTCCTTTCAAGGCTTATATTAGTTTGACTTCGACTCAGACTTACTTCAGTTATCTGTTTAACAAACGTTTAATTTTAACTATAATTATATTTTAAGATAAAAATTAATTAACGAAACGGTATATCAAACGAAATCTCATTAAATGTTCAAATTTAGAGCAAATATTATATTTTAAGCGTTTATTTTATTTTTAATTTAATATTCCTTCTTATTATTCGATACAATAATTACTTTCCAATAAATTTTCTCTCAAAGTAATAAATGTTTTTCGAAATTTAATTTTCTAGTTTTGAACTCAATTTTCTTTACTCTATAATGAATTCAATTTTAAAGCAATTTATTGATAATACAAATAAGAATAATACAGGAATAAGTTGTCTCAATGGATGAATGTCCCGATTTCATAGACCTTTCCGTCTTTCTTAATAATTTTAGGTCTCTTTTCTCTATACTGGACGGCGGCCACAATGGCAGCCCCTCTTCCGCTACCGTCTTCCGATAGCATTAATTCAAAATTAACTTTGTCTCCTTTTTTGGGTTGTATTAGTAGTTTTTTAATCTGTTCCTGTACCCAATATTTGAAAAGTGGGTGAAGTTTTATGACTGAGCCGTCGTATGCTATGGTGTTTTTTTTCTTTCCCATATGGTTGATAAGTGTGGCACAGCCGACGGCAACCAAATGAGCCGCACGTTTTGACACCCGTTGATTAGCCAAATATATGATATGAAGATCTGTTTCCGTGTAATCGTTAGTCAGTTGACTGTCCAATAATTTTCTGATCGTCACGAAACCATTTTCAGAGGAATCGACGTCTACTTTCGATACACTTTTAGTGGGAAATGAGTTCTTTTCGGTTAACTTTTTGGGTAATTTCCCTTTGAACAGAACTTTCTGCTCAATTAAAGAGATGAGAACGAGTCGAACGATTTCTCCCAGATACATTCCAGAAACCATTTTCTCAAACTTCTGTCGGCCCTTATTTATCGATTCTGTGTCTAACTTGTCATCCCATTCAGTTCTGATGAAGTCAATGGCTCCGTTGTCACCGAAGGCGCCCCACTCACAGTTTATTACAACTTGGTTGGGCTCATTATAATTTGTCGGCCATTTTTCAATGTTATCCAATTTTTCTATATAGCAGGCATTAGTTCCGGTGCCGACAATCAAACCAATATTGCAGTTCGGGTCAATGTGGGCGCATGACATGAGTGTACCGGTCGTGTCGTTAATTAGAGCCACAATATCTACGAATGCATTAGAATTATGAGATTTCTTTTTAAGCGCTGTTTTCAGAAGTTTGACCACATCCCTGCCCACAACATTAGGACAACTGAAACCTTTGGTCCATGTATTAAGTGTGGCCTGACTCAAGCCGTACTGAGTGCACGGGAAGCTGAAGGTGAAGCCCAGAGCTATTCTAACCATTTCTAACTTTCGTTTAACTACGAATTGAATAATGGAGTCAGCCAGGAAATCAAATAGAATTTCTCCATCCGAGGCCATCATTTCTTCGGGTATTTTGAAGACGTCGCCCTCCATCTTGGCTTCTTTTGTGTTCAAATCAATGAGAATAACTCGAAAGTTGGTTCCGCCCAAATCCAGAGCTAAATATGTTCCCTTCTCTGTATTGTTAGGAAGATTTCGGACATGAGTGATCAACATTTTAACGGTCGCCTTCTCTTCATCTTTAAGACCGATTCGGAATTCTTTTTCCAATACATTCATAACTTTCTCCAGTTTTTTGTCGTCCAATACTAAATATTTTGTTATTTTCTTTGCCCTTTCGATCAACTTTTCATCAAATTTGGACGACATTTCCAAAAAAAGATATTTCAGAAAAAAAAACAATTCAAAGAAGTTATAAAATTTGATCGAATTATTTATTGAAATCAAATTTTTAAAAATGAAAGCAAGCAAAAGGCACGAGACACTAATTTTTCTGACTATAATTCCCGAAAAGCAGTTTGTGTTGAGTGAGACAACAGTAAACCCAAAGTAATGTGGAAATGAGCGATAAGTGAAGAACGAGTACGACCACTGACCAGCCCCAATTGGGAACTAGGCATAGCTCCGACACTATCCAAGAGTTCTTCGCATATTTTGGAAGGCATCTGAAGTCGAAGTCGTAGAGGTAGTCGTAAATGTGGCCTTTGATAGTGTCGAACACAATGTGAGCACATCCGGCCCTCACGAGTGACTCATTGAAACAATCCAAATATGAACGATAGAGACAGCACTCGCTGTCTATTATCACTGATTTGTGTCTCTGTTTTTTAATCGATTCAAACAATTGGTTTTTTAGGTCAGAACAAGAAGTTAGGTTCACTTCAGATCGACAACTATTGTTGAATGGAGCTTTTATTCTTTTAATCGGAATGTTCATAAACTTGTCAACTGAAGGGTTGTTGGTTGAAGCCCTGACCAAAACTATGGACAGTGTTATTGCAAAACTTATCCATAAATACATGGTTTCGATTAAAGTAAAGAAACGTTAGATAAGAACTCGGTTTTAAAAGTATCTGAAACAACAAAATGTTAATTATTTTTAATCTCGCGATCATTTAATCAAGTTTCAAGTAAAGATCATTTTATTTTTCTATATATTTTTAAAGATTTAGCCATGGGTGTACTTTGAATATTTTGATGAATAAAACAATTCAATGGTCTTGTGGTTGTTCTTTAACTTTTCCTGTAATCGAATCTATGGTTTTTACTGAAGACAATGCGGTCAGACTCTCAATTTCTTTGGTCTTTTTCCAATCATCAGCCGATGTCTTTCTTTGTCCTTTTGCTCGACTTTCGCGATATGTGATGCAAATAACAGACATAGTAACGGCCCAACCGATTACGATAAGCACCGCCAAAACAATTGCGATCACAATAATCAGGTTCGTATTAGTGTCTTCTATATTCTCATCCATATCTAAAGTCGAATTCTTTGATATTTGAGTTGTTGTTGGCCAATCAACTATTGAACCTGATGGAACAGATATATTGTTCGAAGGATTGCTTGTTTCAAGTTCTTGATTGCAATCGTCTATCCATTCACTTATGTCTCTGATTTGACAGAAGTCATTCCAATGGTCAACACTGATTTCCATTTGACAAAATTGTCTTCCGGCCAACAGATGTAAATATTTCATATAAATAAAGGCAGCCGTAATATTCTGTCCATTCAATTGATAGAAGACGTCATTTTCCAAGTCTTCAGTTTCGGGAAAGGTTTCGTTGACTAATCTTATCTGTTTGGTAGTTCCCTTTGATTTGATAATCAGCCAATGTTTTTCCATTTTAAATCTATCGTATGACTTGATCCCAGTCTTATTTCTTTGTTTATTAAACTCATAGAAGAGAAATCTCAATGTTGAGCCCATTCTGATAGCCTCGAAAAGAGAGCGGTTGGTGAACAATATGTCCAAGGTCGTGACCTCTTGGCTAAAATTCCTGTCCTTTAGAAATTCTAAATAAATGAAGTCCCGTTGCTATCGAAAATCAATTTAAAATGAAATTTGACAAAGAACATTTAATATTACATTGAGTAATCGGAATTTTTTTTCATCGAAGGTCACAAAAAAAGCCACTTCAATGGGAGGCCGTAAAGTTTCGTTCAAATCTGTCAACTTTTTATGGCTTAGAATTTTATAACTTTTCAATGTTTTCAGCTCTAATTCATAAAAGTCTTCTCCAATAAAGAAAGTAAGTCTATCCGGACCTCTTACCTCACTCATAACCGAATCAATCGATAGATTGAATGTCTTATCACAAAATATATTCTGAAAGCAATTAATTTATGAGTTTCTGTCAGATTTTCTATTTATAAACTTACAATTTGAGTGCTCAGGCCTATCAATAATGACAGAATAGACACAATTGACCCTTTACCCATCTAAAAAATTTATTTCCACTATATTTCAAATGAATGGTAACGGAAATTATTGCTTATTTTTGCTATATTGAAACCAGATGACTTATTGACCACTATCACGAGCATTAAAATTACAAACACAGCGATTAAAATGCAAACACAGCAAAAAGTGTTGAAAACTATTTTCTAATAATTTTATAAATTCATTCCATTATTTTTATTTGGATTTTTCTCTCAAAACTTATGGAAATTCTTAATAAATTGATAGCAGATTCTGGTATAGAGTCAAACAATCGCAGAATTTACAAACAAATTGCAGATAAATTTCAAAAACGAATCGATTCGTTGGCCGTTGAGATCGAACTCGAATTTAATCATCCGATTACTGACACAAATACAGAAATTCAAGTAAAGAAATGGATAATAAATGTCGAGAATTATCTTCAGAGATATAAGAAAAAGTTCTTAAGTGATTCGAATTGGATTTATAGTGTCATCGAATGGACAACAAATTTTGACAAATTGAAGCAATTGATGAGCGCCGAAGAAAACAAACGGATTCAACAAATTCGCAAAGAATTCAAACAAACGTATGTTTTAGTCAATTCTAAAATGGAAACCATCGATACTTTTCTCAATATTCTGCAAAATCCATTGAAAATCGAAATCCGTTTGATTGAAACGGACTCTAAAACAGAACAAATCACTTCTGGAGTGCCATCAATGATCGATTTCAATAAAGTGCCTCCACCGATTCAGCCCCTTTCATTGCCTCCTCCCATTGTTCCTCAGCAAAAATATACCACTGAAAGTGGTTCATCAAAATCGGTTGTTTTACAAATACCTCAGGGACAGCCACCACCACCGCCGCCACCGCCGCCATCACCATCTGCCTCAACTTTACCATCAAATATTAAGCAATAAATCAAGAAGAATAATAAGTTTTAAGATATTTTCAATTGATCCGGTATAATATTTAAAATAAATTTTCTTTTCTTTTAAATATTGATTTCAAACTGATTTAATTTAAACGACATTTTTATTGAAACTTATGTTCCTAATTGAAATTAACCGTTAATCGAATAGTAGCCTGGTAATTAACATAGAATTTTGAGTTTAAACTAATGAAAAATTCAAAGCATCGGATCATTTAATTTTTATTATGTTTTCATGTTTTTACATACACTTAGTGTTTGAAAACATTTAATATTCGTATTATTTTGATATTCTGTAGAAAAATGGTTTATTAAGTTTAGTGAAAACTGGGTTATGGAAAAAGAGCGCAGAATAATTAAGTAATCCTACTCTTTTTTAGCGACCATTAGCAGGGCTAACAGCATTTGTAAGTCTCTCGCCTTTCCATTCCAGGTAAAGGAAAGCACTTCCAGCGCCATAAGCTATGAAGTTAAGCAAACCGAACACCTGTTTAAAGAAACAAACAATAAATCACTGGATATTTGTTTCACTTTGTTTGGAAAAAATCATTTGATTATAACTTTCAACTCTATTATTGCTTTTCAACACTTTTTACTGTTGGGGCGCTTAGCAACTGATCGAACTGAACCCCAATATCCACAATAAAATTGACTTTAATCAACAAAAAATAAATTTCAGATTCAGAACACTTTTTAAATGACATTTTGATCTCTTGTATTACAACTATCATCATGACCAATACCATTAGTCACCAGGTCATTCTAATTCTTTTAATTGACAAAAAATAGTGCTTTTCAAATAATTTCATTGGTATTTATCTAGCAAAACCTTGTTAAATGAATGAAACATGCTAAATCCAATTTACTAAAACTTATTTTGATATAAAATATGTTAAGTATAGATCTAATCAGAAATGTAGGATAGGTTAACATTGAAAGTCTGAAATATACCCTTTAAAGAAAATTGAGTCTCAAATTTGTCCCTTAAACCAGTTTTCAAAGAATGCTATTAACGATAACGATAAGGTCGATATACACCTTGGGCATCATTTACTTCTATCGAGAACTTGTACAAGTGATACTGTTTAAAACCCGATTTCCCTTAAAAATGGCTGCCGTCCATTTTTCCCCAATTTCTTACATTTTATTGGCCATTATCGGTAATTTTAATCGCATTTAAACTGAATTTAAGGCAAATAAATTAAATTAAGGTCTATTCAACTGAAAGGAACAGTAATTTCAGCGATACTTTTGTGCATTTTTGGAAAATAATTAATTTGGAGGTTGGAGGCCCACCATGCCACCTTGCCACCAATATATTATTTTTCAATTATTTCAATATAATAGTAAATGTTTGGATTGTTTCATCAAAAACTTTAAGGGATGAGAGTCGAGTCAAAGTAATATTATCTGAAACTTGGTTGTCATTCTAAAAATTATTAAAGTAAAATTGTACTGTGTCAAGTGTACTGAAGGTCAAATTATCGAATAAAATTAGAAGTTACCAATCTGAAGTTAGAACTGAAAATTGATAGGGAATGACTTACACCGGCGGCGATATATGTGCCGAAATAGCTGGTCCCCAAATTACTATTATAATTGGTCAGTGCGTATCGATAATCAGCCCTTGCGGTCAATGAAAGATGAATAATAGCTGTAATGAATAGACATATTGTGACGATTGCCGTATAGACTAACTCCTAATATAGATAATCAAAAAAAATGTTTTGTCATTTTCTTACAAAAATACAATGGAATTGAAAAAAGTCGTCAAAACTTACAGAAAATATCCAATTAAATGTGGGGAAAACAATATTTCTGAGAGTTACCAAGTAACAAAAGCAAAGAATTAATGTCAATGCAAATGAAAGGGCCACTACAGCTGTGAATAGTCGAGCGAACCACTAGAATGAAATAATTTATTAGCTAATTTATAGTAATTCTTGTAATTCATCTATCAAAAATAACTCATTTCCAAAAATTGAAATGAAATTAATTGATTGCTTTGATTAGAATTCAAATGATTCTTATTTTTTGCTGTTCATTAACAAAGAAAAATGTCAGTCATTGGCAATCAATTTATATTTAGCTGTCAAATGGTTTACTGGTATAACTTTATTATCAAATTATTAGTACAAATATTTCATATAGTATTTTCATTAAAATAACAATTTTAACCATGTTAAATCAATTCAGAATTCTAAAAATGCATTCATTTATTCAAATAAAAAATATAGTTTGTAAAAATCTTTACCTAAAAAGCAAATTAACTGTAGTTAGATTAGCATGGGAGATAAGGATTTTTAAAAACTTTCAAATAGATCAGTTAATAATGTAACTAATTAGAACATTAATAATAGTCTATTAAAATCATTTGACATGGCTAAATATTAGAACATTAATAATGGATATAGTTTATTATTTTTCACGCATTTGCAACGAAATGATAAAAATAATTAACTTCTGATAAAAATATTTATTCAATAAAACGATTGAATTCTTACTGTAAGCGGCGGTGAAATACATGCCATACAAACGATTGAAATTACCTGTCGTTTCAGTAATTATAGCTTTAGTGACAATTTTTAATAAATATTTGAAATACTCTTGAATTAATTGGACAATCTGAGCAAGCAAAAAACACATACCAATTGAATGAGTTTGATGATACCCGGGATGGTTCGAAAATATTCTAAATTCAATCTCAATTCTTCACCGATTGGTACGGATTCCACTTTAGTCTTGACGGCAAAATTTCCCGACCATTTCGGGGGACTTTTTTGGACGTGAGTTGTTGTGACCACTTCTGCTGGCATTTTATTCCAATTTCAAAGTGAATTCCTTCACTTTTGTGCCAATTCCTGGTTATGTGTTTAAAACATGAAAAGAAGAAAAGTTTGAAATGTTTTGCTAAAAGCAAATGATCTCCGATTTTGTCAATTCCTTCTTTGGATTAATTTATTCGCTGGAAATTCAATTCAAGGCTATAAAAGTCAGAACCAGTTCTCTCACTCTTCCAAAACTATTCCAAACTGTTTGCAAACAGAATATAATGAAATGTTTGATCGCATTGTGGATATGATTGTCGACAATCTGTATGTCAAATGTAGTAACCAATGCGCCAACTCATGAGCTCTTTTGTCCAATCATTACATCTAAACATTTCTGAACATTATGTCAAAGCATTTAAAGGCGATATCATTTCAATTTGAATACCCATTAATACAAAATATGATAATAAAAATGAAAGTTAATTCAAAAATGGAACAAATCTTTTATTTTTATTGACCAGAAAATCCTGTAATTATTGTCTCAATAGAACTGCTTTTCGATTGTCTGAAAGCTTTGCAAATTCATTGCTTTTTCAAACGAGTGTTGAATTATTGTTGAATTTTTGTTGAATTTCAAACCCTTTTATGAACTCATTTCTATTAATTCATGGATTTATGTTTCCTAAGAGTCCATAAGTTTTATATCAGAGTAAAAGTAAAAGAATTAAATGAATTCAATGGAAAATAGGTCTTTATATTCAATGGTTAACAAATATACTGATCGCCACTAAATTCTATTTCCTTGTAATTGAGAATAATCTACACTGAATTTACACTGAAAATATTCCAATCAAATTAAACCATTATTTCAAAGGATAAGAATGTTCCAGCACACCTTAATTAAAGTACAAATTAACAACATTTTAATTTATAAATACATACAAATCTGTTACAAATACAAAGTATAACTTTTAAAAATTGAAATGTGTAAGAATATTCTTGAACAATTTTATTAAAAAGGTTTCAAGCTTCAAAATTCTCAAGTTAGAAGTTTCCTAAAAGCTTGGACATTTGTTATATAAACTGTGGAATTTAGATTAGGTGTGAAGGGTGCAAACATTGCAAGAAATATGAATCGATAAAATCGATGTTAGCCTTTATAAGAACATAAAAGGAATTGTGAAAGTTTCTACTTTGGAAAAGCAGGGATGTCGAGTAGGCTATTAGCCTAAATTACATGGTTCTATTTACCCTCCCTAGATTTTAAAAACTCTCTTAAAAATGATTCTTCTAAAAACTTTATGCGGCGGAACAACTCTTATGAAATGGCGGTCATTATTCAGAAAATAGCCATAACTCACTATAAATAAATTTAACCTGAATTTAAAAGGTTTAATAACTGTTATTTATAAGTTGTAAGTTGTGCTAGAGTAATTTAACCGAAAGTTTCGTCAATTGAAAATATTTCAAAGTTGTAGATGGAGTAAAAATTATCCTACTACAGACAACCTATAAAAATTGGGAAAGCTATACCTTGAATCTAGATCAGCATTTGGATGGGCATCCATTCTAATAAAGCGAAGTATAGTGAAGATATGGTTTTCCCTGTAATATAGCGTTGGAGTGTAACGGGTCTGTCATATGGTATGTTTCGTCACAACAACTGGTTTTGTTTACATGCGTTCAATGGATGACAGACTCGACGTCAACAACTCATAAACACAACAAAAGCCATTCATCTGATTCAAAGATTTTACTTTGATTTGCAGATAATTTTCAACAACAAAAAATCGATAAAATAATTATGAGAATTAGGCTTTCGATGAATTAGAGCTAAAAATGCGAAGAATAAGTGAAAACAGTTACGAATCGGTTGGCATTACTGTCAACTTCGAGTCCGGATCTCATCAGTCATTACTTCTGAACGGTTTGAATGAATTGCGATCAAAGGGACAGTTACTCGACGTTACACTTATCGCCGGCGGCACTAATGGTCGCAAATATGAGGCCCATCGGGTTGTCTTGTCTGCCTGTTCCGACTACTTCAGGTATTTGCTCATTATTTAGGCTCATAATCTAATTGTTGCAATCATTAGAGCCATGTTTACGGATCAGGTCTTTATGGAAACACAACAGAAAGAGATTGTTTTGAATGGAGTCACTAATGAAGGTTTGATCATTTGATGAGCCAAAAAGAGATTGTGATAATTGTTTGAATTGATGGTCAGGTCTGCATTACATCCTTGAGTTCGCCTATACTTCGCGATTGGCCCTCAACTTATCTAACATTCAGGACGTCTTGTCCACCGCATCTCACGTCCAAATGCAAGACGTGGTTCAGGCCTGTAGTGACTATTTAGAAGAACAGATAATTGTTGACAATTGTGTGGATTTGGCGACAATTGCAGAAACCTATTCTTTGTGGCAATTGAGTAAAACAGTCTATCGATTCATTTGTTCAAATTTGTTAGCCTTTTCTCGAACCACTGAATTGCAACGTCTGTCTGTCCATCAATTGAACCGAATCCTGGACTGTGACTATCCGGTGGACTGTTCTGAAAGTGATATTCTTTCGATTGTCATGAAATGGATTGAATTCAGTTTCACCGAAAGGGTTCAATATTTGTCTCATTTGTTGAGATTCATTAACTTCAAAGAAATAACTAAAGAAGATTTATCTGAACACTGGAACCAATTACAACAAATTTTAAACGAATCGATGGCATGTCTTATATACAGAAAACTATTTTCTCAAAAGGATTATAAGTCTCCCGAAGACTCCAATGTTCTCATAAATACTCGAGGAATGGAATTAGCCATCATCAAAGTCGGAGGTAAGACATGAAACCATTATTCTATTCATTTGGAAATCATTACCCATTCCTATCCAGAAAAACAATTAACCTTTTTAATATATCAAATATATTGACTATTTTTATATTCAACCTGTACACAACATAAATTATATTGCTTTAACTGCTAGAATATCTAGCCATAATATCAACTTGTTTAGCTAATAGTCTAGCTTTTTACACAATTAATAATCCTGCAAACAATATGAAAATAAATGCATTCTCTCTTTCGTATGAATCACTTCTTTTGAGATATGAATTTCATTAAACATTTTCATTTATTGATAGTTTTAATGAATCTAAACTTAATATAAATGTTACTAAAGTATAAAATACTGTAATATAATGTACATCTTTCAAATCTCATCTTAAATAACATTTTTTGCCATGCTAATTTTGGGTTCAATTGTGACCATACGCAAAAAGTAGTTATACTGGCCGATTTTAATCAACTTGTAGATTTAGAATATATCAAAATTGTTTAATTCGGAGTAGTCTCACGAGGAAGACCTCCTTATGAGAGGAAATTTAATTATTTCCATTAGATTTGTGATTCTTTTTTATTTGTAGTAAAAAAATCATTAATAGATTTTTCACTCCCTTTTGGGGTAATCCTTCCTAAAGATATTTTTTAAATAGTTAAAATACTTACTAACTTATAGAATAGAGTAGAATCTATCAAGTTATGTTTTTATCAGGGTGTGCAAGATCCCTAAGGGGAATATAGGGGGGGGGGATAATGATTCATTTTCAGACCAAAATCTAGAGGGATGTAGGGGGTATATTTCAAAAATGACAACCGGAAACGCCAATTTTCCGCCATTTTTCGAAAATACGCTTATTTCCGAAAATTTAAAGAACTAAATAGTTCATAATTAAGCAATTATTCAATTTACAATGCTAAATTTCTTAAATTAAGGAACAAAATGGCCGCCATTACTAAAAATAATAATTTTGAGGGGGGTCAGTTTCTACCTTTTTAAAGGACAATTTTTTTCAAACCTAGGGGGGAATAAATCATCAAATCTCGACCCAGGGCATATTTCAGGAGAAATTCGCCTGCACATCCCTGGTCTTTATTTATTATGTTTTTAGACCTTTCCTCAAATTAATTAAAATGCAATTATTTTCATTTCAAATTAAGTCTTTATTCTTTGGACAAACCCACTATTTTTCTCAAATATATCAAAATTTAAACAAATACCATTTGTTTATTCCCCACATGAATGAGCAAGACAATTTTGAGAATTATCAGTTCAAGTGACGTTTTGAATTAATTTTTTATAATTCAATTTATGTGTCAATTTGTACTAGTTTATTATGAAGTAAATTAGAATTTGGGTTAATTGGAAGTCCACCCTTCAAATTGCTGGGAAGAGTGGGCGTCTCATTCACTTAGACAACAAAATCTAATTAAAATAACATTCAAATCAATTGAGTGTTTTAAAAGACAACTAATATTTTAATGCTTTAATAAATTGAAATCAAACGAAATAATTTGTATGAAAGGTTTCAATAACTCCGGGGTCACCAATGAAATCACTTACTATTTGGAGAGTGAAAAGAAGTGGAAGTACTTGTCACGAATCCCACACGTCGAACAGTGCAACTTCGGTGAGCCTACATTCCAATTGTTCTCTGATCTGATCCATAAACATTACAGGAAGTGTTGTCCATAAGAACGAACTCTAGTGAGCTTTGAAATTAGATATTCACTGGTTTCCAATAAACTGATTGTCTGTTCATTTAGTGTGATTGGCGGCTGTTTTAATCAAAGTTTAGAGGAAGACGTCCACCCGTTTGGGTTCCGATATAAACCAAATTGCAATAACTCGTCGAACTCGTGGTCGACAATCGCACCGATGCATCGGGAGAGGTGTCGCTTTACTTTAGTAGCAGTCGATAACTATCTCTATGCAATCGGAGGCGTTTCCGAAACTGAATTTCCACTCATTGACGACGATTTGTACACATCCGGAGAAATCTATGATCCAAAGGCCGACGAATGGATGCCAATGGCCAGCCTTCCGATGTGCAACCGCTCACAACACGCAGCCGTCGCTTTCAGTCACTATATTTATGTTTCCGGTGGTTTAGATCAGGACATTGTTCTCAAAGATCTTATTCGATACAATACTTCAACTGATGAGTGGGACACCACTCTATCTCCAATGGTCTGCGAAAGGGCCGACCATTCGATGATTGCTTACAACAATAAAATTTATGTAATTGGGGGCTGGTTTGAGGACAGTCTCACTGGAATGCGAGTTCTTGTCAACACAATTGACTGTTACGACATAACTGTTGACTCGTGGTCTGTGGTCGGGACGATACCTACCCCTCGCTATCACGCGGGAGCCGTCAACAAAGGATCTACGCTTTACATAATTGGAGGCTTCCATTCTGACAACACCTTCGACAGGGCTTCCGGTCTTATCGAGTCATTTGATTTAGTGAATTACAATTGGAATCCAAGTCTCGATGACTATCCACAAGACATTTGGGAACACCACTGCTGTACTCTATTTGTGCCTAAATATCGCGACGACTTAGTCGTTAGCACTCAAAAAATGTAATGCATTTCTCATTCAGTTCTTAAAAATTGAGTCTTAATTTTAATTCATTTATTTTAAACAAAAATTTTAATTATTTATTAAATCATTGCTTTTAGACATCAGTTTTGTAGAAATTATATTCAAATTTGTTTGAAGTCAATATTTTAAGCTTTTATTATTCAAAAGCGTATTAAAGACGACGTTTTGATAATTAAAACTTTGTTTGATTTGCACTTCTTATCTGTCGTTCGATTATTTTCAGTTTATTTATTGTTTTATACCATAATTGAGATATTTTTAGAAATATTTTCTCCGCTAAACATTTTAAAGCATTTTATGGCACTTTTTACTTAGTTTTCAGAATTTTTCTTTTCAATTGCAGCAAATTGATCAACAATCATGGTCATTCCACGCCTTATGATTAATGATTGAAGTTCAATTTAAATTTTTAATTCATTTAATTGTTCACAAATAATTGAAAACGAATAACTTGAAAAGAGCATTATTCTGGATATGAGTCAAATCACATATTCTGTCCTTCAATAAAAACGAGTTCACTAATAGTAGGAATCGATTTGAAACTGATTTCGTCACTCATTTGTTTAGGCTTTCATGTGATTCCAATTATTGAATATCCTCTTCTCTGAAAGCTCTTATCTTAATTGACACAATACAGATGTCCATGCTTACTCACGCTAATTACACTAAGTATTCTCTATAGCCAAGATCACAATTGGTAAATTGACAGTCAATTAGTAAAATATATTTTTCTACGCCAATCATTTTTCTCAATTTAACTTGATTACATTTATAAAATCCACATGCTTTGTTGGAGGCAAATTAGCCAGGTAATTTATCCAGCTCAATAATTTTAATGTAAAGGAAATTTTCCCGAAACTATTATATAATTTTCTTTCGTTTTCCTTATTTGTGTCGGAATTTAAATAACAAATATTTAAAAATAAATAAAATTCTAACCAAAATGCAAAAAATCAATATTCTATTTAAAAGATCAAGGACATTTAAAGCCACTTCTTTCTTGATCCTACAAAGTTACTAAGATGAAGCATAGTCTATAATTGAATTTATTGATTGAATCATGCAAGCAACAAGCTTATTTGTTGAGCTTATATTGATTTCCCTAATTTTAATAAATAGAGTCTATACCCAGATTTCAATGTCACGAAAACTGGTGCAACAAATTCAATAAATTATTGCAGTATTTTGTCTCCGAAAATAGTGAATAGCGAAGAATAGTCAGACATTTGTAATATTATTTAAAATATTCACTCGAATGCAAATCATTTGAGTTCAACATTTGCATTAAAATGAGTGGGAAAGAGGAAAAGAGAGCCTAAATTTCTTAAATTAATGATGGTAGAAAAAGTTGAGTAGTGTATAAATGGGTTTGACTGTAGGGAATGACTTGATGTGAGTCTGTGTTGAGGCAAGTCATGTGTATTTCGTGAATATTGCGATAAACGTATCGTTCATTTGGTATTAAATGCTGTAATGTATGGAAGAATTGACAAAAATGGCTGAAATCTATTGATATAAACAATGAATTGTTTTGATCTGAAATCAAATCAATTAATTGGTTGACAGATAATGAGTTACTATTGTTGTCATTCGCACCAAATTGTCGTTAAATTATTCAAACAAATGAAGTGATGTCTCAATTATTTTTCAATCAAAATCAGTTGATTTGTTTGTTGTGATTGTCTACAGAATTGTTCGTCTGTTTCTTCTCTAAGACTTTTTGAGACAATGGGTGCCAAACAGAGCACTAACCAGTCGTCGACCAGTCCTTCGCGTGTTCTTCAAAGTAATGGTTCTTCAAGTGGTCATCACAACCACAACGCAATGGCGTCGACGTCGGTCTCGACGAGTGGCCGATCGAACAGCACTCGAGTGAACGGCCAAAGCAGTCATAACTCTAACAGTGATATTATCCAAACCAGTAGTGATTGGCGACAGAGAGCCCGAAGTTTGTCCAGTGTTCTCAACGGATCCCAAACTAACGGCAACGCTATTCATGTGCCACAAATTCATTCGAGTTTCGGTCTCTCGGCTTCTCCCGATTCCGACACTTCAACAGAAGACAACCTATCGTTCGGAAGAGTATTTTCTGCCCATTCATTACCCGTTCAATTGATTTCATTCAATGGTAAGTCTGTTGTCATCCACTTCTTTAGTAATAAACGAGTGAATCTAAAGCGTAGAGTAAACAAAGTGGACATCTCTGGGATCCGTTGCCTAATAATTATATGAAACACCAATTTATAAAAATATTTCAATAATTTGTTCATAGTTTCCAAAAATTACAAAGACTTTTATTTTGATTTTTGTGGACAGGAATTAAATGTCCGGTTTGTTCGAAATTTGTATTACCCGATGATGTCGAATGTCATCTGGTTATGTGTCTTACGAAACCTCGGATCAACTATAATGGTATGCTTTGTCACAATTTATTATTTGACTGATGTCTTGTTTGTCATCAGAGGATATGCTGACAGAAGACAAGGGAGAGTGCGTTATATGTTTAGAAGAGCTGATCAAAGGAAATACTATCGCAAGGCTTCCATGTCTTTGTATATACCACAAAAGGTATTCCTCATTGTCCCACATTTGAACCATTTTTCTTATAAGACTATTTGTCCAACAGTTGTATCGATGCCTGGTTTGAAGTGAACCGGTCCTGTCCGGAACACCCCTCAGACTAAATGTATAGAAAGTGTCATTCAGTTGTTTTTTATTAATCGAATGATTTTTAAGTTTCTATTAATTTTATAGACAGTTATAATTGATTTTAATAATCAATAGTTTTTAATATTTTAAGTCTTTAATCGAATTACGAGACAATTTTTGCAATTTTCAGTCAATTTTAAGTAATTTTATGTCAACTGTTGATTATCTCAAATATAATTGCATCTCATTTAAGAAATGACAAATACTTCGGTGCAATAATAAACTAATTTTATGCTCTTTAGTCAGTGGTTAAGCACTGACCTTATCCTCTTAACATCCAATTCGTGTCCCCTTTTGTTTGCCATTTGTTTAAAGCATTGATTTAATTAAGGCAATCGCGAAGAATAGCACTTCTGTTGAATATTTGGGTGTATAAATAAGAGAGTCCTCCCTCTCCCATTTTCTAGCATTTGTTTGGCCAACCCTAGGATTCGAGCACACTTTGGATTACTTTAACAAACTTGTGTTTGCCTCAAAATCAGATGCAATTGTATTGGCGCCGAATCTAATCGATTCTGGCATTGAGTTAATCTTTGGATCAGACCATAAGTCAAGTAATTCGTTAAAGAGCTCACATTAATAATAGTTTTAATAATCGGACAATTATATACCAATAGAGATGTTCCAAAGCTGGATGAATCTGTGCCTAATTTGAATTGTTCAGTCTTTTACTGTTAGTCTTCACATTGAAGTCTATGAATTATACTTTTATTCTGTTTAAATGTCTTTCCAGTGAATTACTGCACAATTGTTGACATTTATTTTCTAAAGTTTATCAAAATATCGTCTTATTTTGTTGGCTAAAATCTGGACATTCCTTTTCTCAAAAGGCCTGACCTATAGTTGAATGACGTCAAGGATTAGATAAAAATAAGTTCTCTAAAGCAACTAATTATTGAGGAAAGTCTATCACGTATTCTGAGTTCTTATATTCTGCAGCCATTTTCTAATTGACTTAAATAATTAACTGATTTTTATATCATTTTCACAGAAATTGTTTAAAAACATGAGTCATATAATGGCCATACATTCCATTTCATCTGATATTTAATCAAAATTGATATCAAAGTTCTTAATTTTTAGTTCAAACTCCAATTTATTGATAACAAAAATATTTAGATTTTGTTATGAATTATAACTTATAATGGCTTTAATAAAATAGAAATGGAGTTCCTTTGGCTACAAATTGCATGATTGCCAACAGAATAGCTGTTCCAACAAATAGTTAATATTTTAGTCGAAGCGACCACTAGTTTCTATTTTTTGGCGCAAATCAAGTGTGTGGCCCACACTGTGGCCCATATCCTTACAACAGGTCTTCAATAAACGGGGCTAACTTTTTAACAATTCTAACCACCCTTTGCCCCCCCCCCGCCCGCATTTGCTACTACTCATTTCTTTTTTAGGCATGTATT
>JAQIWP010000714.1:0-21005 GCA_034695525.1 Euzetes globulus | reverse complement strand
TAAGAGGTGTTCACATATTGCAGGTTTTAGTGTAACTCAAAATAATTAAATCAATTTATAGTATTAGTTTCACAAGATTATCAGAAGCTAAGAAGCGTATTATTAGTAGGGGGGGGGGTTGGCTCTTCTTATTTCAATAAAATGACTTACGGCTCGACGATCGAGAGGAACGTGAAGACCGATTAGAGATTGATCCGGACACAATACTGCTATGGTCTTCACAGGAACAACTCTCGTCATGGGAACTGTAATCATCTCCAGAGGTGACTGAATTACTTCTTTTTACTTGTTTTGTTTGTTCGCCAATAGGTTTGGGACTCGTTTTCAATGGCTTTCGATACAAAAATTAAATAATAATCGATTCAAAATCAAATATATCGTGAATTTACCGCAGATTTGTTGTGAGACTTTAATTCCGACTCTTTAATTGAGTCATTAGCCACAGCTTTTGTGTGTTTTTTTAGACCTAAAATTATATAATTAGTGCCAATCAAACTAAATATACATTTCTTACTTTCATTTGTGACCTCTTTTTTAGGGCCAGAGCTTTGGTTTCTTTTGAAAGAATCGGTTTTCGGTTTCAAATGAATATTTGTCTTTGAATTTAAGTTCTAAAATGTAAATAAATGTAAAGAAAATCCAAATTGATTTTGAATCTATTCGAACCTCTTGTCTGATAGTTACAGAAGAGTTGAGTTTAGGGCACTCTTTTGTATTTACAGCTCTGACAACACTCGATGTTCTTTTACCTGAATTTAAATTTTAAATAATTAATGAAAAGTGCTTTTGAGTTGAAGTGAAGACAAATTTGGAAATATTAGGACAAATTTGAGGCAATTTGTGGCTATAATAAAATTAGAGAATACTAAATGTCTTACTTTTGAGTTTCTTTTGGGGACTACTGAACTCTACATCCAAGTCGTCGTCTTCGGGAGTGTCCAGCAGTTGATCCAAAACATTCTTCTCTTCGCTACGAATGCCTACTAAACAAAATATTTTAAAATATCTTTAAAATGAATAAAATTTTAATATAAAATCATTTTTAGAGTCGAACTAAAAATAGTTTATAATTGAATATAAATTGAAGTAAATCGCATAAAAACATTTTGTATATAAACTTTGAGATTTTAATAGATTTTTCAATTATGTGATCAAATCTTCACAACATTTAACAAAACAATTAAACCTTTTATATAAGGATTAACGCAAATAATAGTCAAAAGAGTGAAATCGAGTCAAACACTGAAAAATATGTGAATCACAACGACTAGAACTCAGACCAAACAACAGCTCTTTTATTCCGATCTGTACTCATGACGAGAGCCCCGTTTGGGTTCCAACAACAGGCGATCACAGTGGAGTTGTGCTGATCTTTTAGAGTCTGTACAACTTTTCCATTGGAGGCATTCCATATGAAGACAGAAGAATCACTACTCCCGGCGACAATGTATTGGTTGTCGGGACTGAACTTACAACGAGTCCAATCGCAGCCAACTTTGAAGCCTTCGGCACAAAAGGTTCTGATCACCTGATTCTGCCTCAAATCTAAGCACTTGAGAGAGTCGTCGCGAACACAACTCAACAGACAATAACCGTCGGGAGAGACGTCCAAAGAAGTCACTTTTCCCTGAAGTAGTATTTCATTGGCTGAAGCGTCAGACCTCGTATCCCAGAACCGGATTCTTTTGTCGAAGTGAGCGCTCGCCACTACCGACTCCTTCGACTGAATGGTCACCAAATCATTACAGGAGGAGCCGGCAAATAAAGTTCTAATACACGCGTGTCGGTTGAGATCCCATATTTTGAGAGTGCGGTCATGACTTCCCGAAACAACCTTATTGGACACCCCTAAAAACTTGACGGCCAACACTTTATTAGAATGTCCGGTCAAAGTACGTCTCAGTTTCATATCACTCAGAGTCCAAACCCGAGAGGCGAAGTCATTAGAAGAAGCCAACAGCAGATCCTGATCCAAGTCGATGGAAGTGACCGCTGCGTTACTGCCTGTAAGCGTTCCTTTAAGCAGAGCAACGCTCGAGTTTTCGGTGATTGACCAGAGCTTGATTTTACGGTCACTGCCACCGGTGGCCACTACCTCTCCATTTGGACTCCATTTGATGGCATTGACCTCTCCTTCGTGTGCTTCGAACTGAAGCATTGGTCTGTTGGGTATTCGAGCGCAAACTAAGAGAGGGTCGACTGTTTGAAGTGCGTCCAGAGGTGTCTCATCTGTGCGGACAGTCATTTCGTTGGCCGCGTCTTCCAATTGTTTGCGAATTTTTTCGTTCTGTAATTTAATATATTTTTCGTTTTCGTCGTTAAGCTTTTCGGCGTCCTTTGCCTTCAAAGACATCCATCGGTTGACGAGTTCTATGTGCTCTGTATTGAGGGCCGAATACTTCTTCTCGAGACAAGAGAAGGCCATTTGGAGGGCCTGGTGTTCGTCTTTGACCAACTGATGGTTTGTCTCCAACTCCTGTATTCTCTGTTCTAAAGCAATGCAAACACTATCAGAGTTTTTCAACAATAGTTTGGTTTCCTCTAATTTGGTCAACAATTCATTCTTTTCCCTGTCTTTGGACTCAATGGTGTTCTTCAGTTCGATGATGAGCTGTGAATTGTGTCCTTTAGTTCTGTGCAATTCAGTCAACTCTGACTGCATTTCAAACAATTTTTTCTCTAAGACTTTGCCGTTTGAGTTGTTTTGGTGATTGTCTTCTGAATGACTGCACAAAGTCTTCAATTCGTTGTTCTCTAATAAGAGTTTCTCTTTTTGAATGGAAAGCAAAACGTTTTCACTTCTCATTGAATCCATTTTTTCAAACAAATTATTACAGAAATTAATCACTGATTCAAACGGCTTTTGTTCGCGAAGTTTGCGGTCTTTCAGTTGTCTTAATATTGATTTGCGCCAAACATTTGTCACATCCAGTGATACCGACTCTGAGTCGAGTGAAGACATTATTAATTCGGTATAAAAACAAACCTTTCGTTTGAATAACAATTAAAATGCGATCAAAAGTAGAGTCAAAAGAGAAATAAAACAAATTTCGATCTGAATTACAATCAATAGAACTCTAATTGAAAGCAATTAATCAGACAATTAATGGCAACAAAAGTCAATTGATTGGTAGACATGAGGTCACAACTGATTGACATTTAATTGTCAATAGAGTCAGAATTTGATCACAAATTGATATCAATGTTTGTCTAATCGTATCAATCGATTCAATGTCCGAAACACCCAAAACACAGACACAAAGAAATCAGTCATAAGACAAACCTTTAAACTCTGTTTCCCGAGAATTCATTTCTAAACTGACTTTCACTGAAACTCACATAAAGACAAACAAAACAACTGATAATTGGCTGACAATTATTGTCTTTACTTTAATTCAAATATTAAATCAATTAAATTTCAGTCGTCTCTGCAATCGACTCAACGCTAACCACTAATATGGCCTTCACTGCAATACTCTGTAGAGGTCTTTACAATCATTGACGGCTTTATGAATAATTAATTTAGCTAATTTAGCTTGCTCCTTCACATTTCTAAATTAAACTAAAACAAATCACTTTAACTTGCGTAGAGTTTAATTTCATCTGTTAGTTGTGAAAATCTAACCATCTTTTGATAGGAAACTTTAATTTCGTAAATATTTTAGCCAAACATTGCTATCATTTGAGATAATTTTTGTCAGTTTTTAAACATTATTATTGAGCCTACAATTCACTGAACATTACATTTTGATCTTAACATTCGATATAATAGCCCAGAATAGGTCCAAAATCCTTCTTAAATATATAAAACAAACAAGATAATAACACAAATCTTTGGTTCAATTTGATTTAATATCAATAAATTTGATGCTTATGTTAGAAATTTTACAATAAATTGTTAAATAAGTTTCACATTTGTTACAAACGATCGACAAATTCTTTGCAAAGAATAAGAATTAGAACTTCTATTGCATTTGACTATAGATTATTGGTTAACATATGACACAACTTTTATTTAAATGGTTAAAGTTCTGAGCAATAATTCTCATTTAATCATTAGCTCATACAATCCCAACAACTATTGTAAGACCAATGACCACCCTTTCAATACTTAGGGCTCAGAATTTATTGAAATTGTCCTTAAATCAACTAAAAGATAATCAATTTAAAATATTAGGAAATATTCAAAAATGGCTAAATATCTTATTCTTAAACACTTATCGAAATATTCAAATAGTTTCCAATTAAATATCTACTAAAACCATTAATTATAGAACAAATATTTTATCTAAACTGAGTTATCAATAATATGGAAAATATATTAAAAGTTATGAAGAATTTCAATTTAAAAAATTAATATTAATTACAATGAATAAAACATATCCATTAAAATTAACAAAAAATTCCTGGAAAATTGGGAGATAAATGGAGAGAGGGAGAGGGAGAGAGAGAGAGTGCAATCGAACTAGACATAAGTGATAGTGTGTTATTAAATGTCATTTTCGGCGCACTTGTCATGTATTTCAGCACTAGTTAGAGCACAGTTAGTGATGGACTGATGATTGCGATTTAAATAAACTTATTTACAAAATGTATCGACTATTTGAGGTCTGTCTGAATGTCAAACATTAATTAATAACTTATTATTAATAAGTATTTTAGCTGAAAGTTATAAACCACTAATCAATGATTATTTGTCTCATGTAAACCACTAATTATTATTTGACTATTGTTTTAAACATAGGTGGCCAAGGGAAAGGCAAAATGGGCTCTGAAAATGCCACGGCAAGCTCTAACTGCTATCTAAATTCAGTTAAATTAAGCTTAATTTAGTTCAAATCCTATATAATAAAATGGTGAAAAATGGGACAAAATGTCCATTCCAGCATAAATACCCATTTTGGTGATCTATCCTTTTTACAACTAATTTAATATAAAACATTAGGACTGACCTGATTTAGTCGATTTAAAGGATTAATTATATTTAAAATTTCAAAAAAAGTTAACAAAATATTAGAATAAAGATATAAAATAAAACATGACTTCAGTCTAAAAAAATGAAAATTTGATGAAAGGATAAAATGAGTTAAAACTATGAGAAAGTTTAAAATCAGAGTAAATAATCGAATCATTTTTTGAATTTCTTGGTTTCCTTGGGTGCTCCTGAGCTCACAGACAGCTTTCGCTTTCGCTTGTTCACTGCTTTGCATATCTTTTTATTTTTTTGACACATTTTTTTAGATTTCTTACTGAAGGGATGTTTCAAAGCAATTGCTGTTTTATTTTGATCGGATTTTTTGCATAAAACTGGTTTAGTCTGTGACCGTTTGGGCTGAATGGCAGTGCAGGACTGCCTACACGACAAGTTGCCCCCTTGTCATCGGACCAATTTGGTGGCCGACACTGACCGCAATCCACTCGTTTTGGTCCTGAAAATACAAAATGACTTTAATCAAGATAAAATCGAGAGAAATGAATGTTTAGCAAATGATCCAATCTAACTTGCTTCCAGTAATCGATATCTGGCGCCAATCAGTACATATAGAAAGCACTAATTTTAACTTATTTAATGGGAAATTAGATTTGAGACAATTAGCAAACATTCATTTCAATTGCATTTGAATAGTTTGAAGAGAAATCTCACATAAAGTTGAGATTTGAAAGAAGATTGAGATTAGTATTACAATCATTGGACAAATCAGAACTAATATTCTTTGGGTTTTTATTCGAAGCAATAGTGCTTTGATTGTTATTATAGTTATTGTAATTATTATTTATATTAATGTTATTTGCGTTTTGTTTGTTCGTCAGTTTGTGAGAAAGAGGAGAGTTAGAGCGCGTCCGGATACGTCTCAAATAAGTATAATCAGAATCATTTATAGAACTGGAAGTGGGCTTTGAATGCGATTCAGTTATATTCTGACGGGAATTAGAAGATAAAGAGACAAAAGAAGACGAACTGGAAGATTGAAATATCATTTCTTGTACGGGAACGACAACATGTCGCCAAACACCGCTAAAGTGAGGGTCAGTATATTATTAACTCAATAGTCGAAAGTATTGCAAACAAATTATAGTAATTGAAGCAAATGAATACAAGTTTAATTAACTTACGTTTTGGAATTTTGTGGTAAACAACTCTTATTATTGACTTGTTTACGAATATATTTAACGCTTGAAATTGTCGTCTCAGAGACTGGTTTGTCCTCATCCTCGACATTAACTGTTTTAGTCTTCCTTATGGCAGATCTGGTGTTATATATGGAAACAGTTGTGCTTTTGGTTTGTGGTTTTAATCCCTTTAAGGGTGAAATATAAACGTCTTCTTTTGGCTGAGATGTAGACCTTCGATGAGATAGTTGGTCATCGATAGTGACAGCTGCAGAAGGTGTAGTTACGGTAGTGGCGGACCTGACATTCCTTCGTTGGGCTTTAATTCTATTAAGTTGGTCGCCCTGTGTTTCAATTTCTTGATTCAAAGAATTTTCATTCAAATTGTTACCACTCTTTCGTGCTTTGCGTCCTCTCTCACAAAGGTCTGGTTTAGAAAACTCGTCGTTCAAATCCAAACCATTCACTTCATTAGCGATCAAATTGATTGTATTGTTTTCATTGTCGAGAAGATGGCATTTGACGAGAGATCGTTGGCTGCAGTTCTTGTTTATAAAGTCGTCATTATTATTGTTATTATTATTATTATGAATATTTTCAAATGTATTGGTGTTTCGATTGCGATGAATGTCTCCCTGAAGCCAAAGATATGTCTCTTTCCTGTTGAGGAATAAATCAAATGAATGAACATTTATTAATAAAAAAGCGTACTCTTCGAGCCAATGCTGTTGGTAACCAATAATGGAGCCAGGTCTACAGATTCTGATCCAAGCAATGGCTTCAGCAGCAGTGAATCTGTAATGTTTCATTATATAACAGGCGATCAGTGTTCCCGTTCGACCCAAACCCGCTTTTGCCAGATATTAAAAATATTCTCATTATTATTATATACTTTAAATAGAATTTGAAAAAAAAGAAATACCTTTGCAGTGAACGGCAACCGCTCCCGAAGTGTTCTCTGAAATTTCTAAGAACTCCCTCATAAGTGCATCGCTTGGAGTACTGCCATCGATAAAGAAGAGGTCTCTGTGGTCAAAGCCGTTGTCGACGAATCTGTTGGCGTCGTATAACTTCTTATTGAGTCTTACAATTGTTGTAACGTTATGTTTGCGAAAGTAATCAAAGTATGTTTCGGGTGAATGCAATGCATATCCATTTTCAACCACTGACTTGGAGTGAGGGCCGCAGAAGGCGATGAACTTATTTGGGACGATCCAGTTTAGATCCCCGTTCTCCACTTTCTGTGTTGAAATCACTTTTTTATTACTTATATTAAAAAACAATTTGAGGACAAACCTCATAGTATTGATACTCTTCGATATCAAACGTTTCAAAGTTCAGAAACTTATGTTTGAGTGCCTGAAACAATGATAATTGGATCACAACATTGGACAGAATTAAAAAACAGGTACTTTTGTCACAGCTCTCAGACAGTCAATCAAATAGAGGTGATAAGAACAGGGACCGAATGCTGCGTCTCTGAACGGCAAAAAATGCGGTCCATTATTATCCATAAGCCTTTTGTATGCATCTTCTGGTGAGAGCTTTAAATATATAACCTAGGCAATTTTCCATTAGTTATTGGTTCAAAATGTTAATTATGGCGGACATACGGCATAGGCTCCGATAACGAAGGCTGCGTTGGCCCTCTTCTTTGTGTCAGTAGTGGTGTAGTGAACTATTTTCTTCTTATTGTTCTTAAATGCAATAATTGAACCGTTAAATACTCATTTGTCAAACATTTTTATCAACTTTTAATAAAACTAAATCATCTTTAATTTTTCTCAAATCATTTCAATTTGTAAAATAGCTTTTGGAGGCAGTCTTTGGATTTTTTTTAAGGAATTAGAGTCGGATTCAAACATTAAAAACACTTTATTTTTAAAATATGCTTTAATTTGAAGCTATAATTACAAAAATAAAACTCTCAATAATTTGTATTTCATTTGTTTTAAATGATTATGGAATAATTAAAATCATATCGATTTGAATAATCTTCTGGTTATACATCCGAACAATAGTCTGGAAATTAACGAAAATTAATCCAAACTTTGGTAACAATTGGCAGAAATATCTGTCAATAAAACGCCAAAATAATTAAAACGTTGAATCAATTGTTTAATAAAGAAAATGTTTGTGAAAATGATTTATCGATAAATTGAATGAATGGTATGAATGTCTGTCGCCTACGCTCTAACAGATTCAGTGATAACAGGACTTCAATCAATTGCCAACTCTTCCCACGAATACAATTTGAAAAATTGCTTCAAGTAAAAGAAATTTGTTTTTGTGTGGGTTTTGAGAATTGCAAAAAACATACGAAAATTACAAAATTAATAAATGGTTTGAATGTCAGACAAATGTAATTACAAAAACGTTATTTCGATAGAAAATATTAAAACAATTAAACAAAAGAATGCAAACCTTAAGAAGTTTATTGAGTTTCTGACAATAAAGATAAAGAAGAGCCAAATTTAGAGGACCGAAGTCAGAGTCGAATCTGCAGACAATTGCCGTTTATATGGAAATTAGTTGAATGTTTAAGAAATGTTTAAGAAATGTTTGAGAAAAGGAGTAATATTCGTACCCCTCGTATACAAGTTGTTCGTCAATTGAAAACAAACTGATCGATGAATTGGATTTAGATTTCAGATTAAGTCCAATACTGGGCCTAACGGTCGCCAAATAAAGTCGACCTTCAGTTCAATTTCAAAGCAAATCAATTAGTTTGGGTCTGAAGAATGGCATCAATGGATGTAAAACAGATTGAATCGATACAAACCTTTAGTCATTTCTGCGATATGTACTAATCCAGGGATCAGATCTTTGATGGCCCGCTTCGTCTGCTCCTCCATTATTAGGGATTTGAACCACAATTGATATATTCAACAGATCATTGAAATCATTTTTATCAATCAAATCCTTTTCATTAATCCTTTGGATTAAAATCAATATTTGGTTCACTTTTAGATTAAAAATCGATTCAATTCATAATTGTTTGGATTTAAAACTAATTAAAAATAAAATTTTGATACATTTATCAAAAGAAAAGATTAAAATGGAATAAAAGATGAGATAAACATTGAAATAATTAATGTCTTGAAAGCAATTAAATCTGTTTGTAAACAATTTGATGTAAAAGTTCAAAATAATAGTACTTTCACTCAATAACTGAAATACCGTTGAATTCAATTGAAAGCAAACAATTTGTGCGTATTTTCAAAACTACAGGCCATCACTCCTTACGCCATCTCCTGGAACATCATCTCTGCCCTCAACCTCCACATCATTTATCTTACATCTCACGCTCAAAGTTTGATTGTCTAAAATGTTGTACATTTTTCCCACACAATAAATGGGGTTTGACTGTATTTCACTAAATTTAACTTTAATGTTTTGTAGGTATTACCGTCGGTAAAAACTTTGCTGGGATTTGATTTGTGCCGTCTGATTGATGGTCTGCACAGATTGTTGGGCTCTCGTCCCTAATCAGATAATATTACCAAAATAAAGAAAGTATTTTGTTGAATAAATGAGTACATCAATTATATACCAACTGAACTTTCAACGCTTAGTGTTTTGGTACAAATTTTCTACTCCGATAATAGCTGTTCAACTTTATATTTTCATTTTCAATCTACAGTCTATTTGTTATCTCTAGCTATGACTTCTACAAGGGTAAAATTTTTACTAAGTGTTTCACTTAACTCTCACGAGGTTACACCAAATAAAATTACAATTTAAAATAATCATATTTAATAAAATAAATGATTAAATTAAAAAATTTCAATTTGATAAATCAATATTTAAAACTATTTTAATATTAATTTAATTCAATAAATATATTTAAATTTCAATAAATAGATAATTATTTAAAGAATAAGTTAAACTGTATTTAAAAAAATTACATGTCGTCATCGTCGTAGAAAAGGGTTTGAGTTAGTTTGTATGAATTTCGGATACTAGACCAAGACAAATTAAAGTCTGAACTCACTATCCTTCCACTATTCTAACTGGTTTACAAGTTTGCTTAATTATTTATTACGCAGCAGAAGAAAGTTAATCGATCAGAAAAGTCTACTTTCTTGTGTAAGCTACTTTCCAGATCGCCTAGACTTTTTAAACTTGGATACTGCACTTGTGGTAGACCGTAGATGGCTTTAAGTTTATAAAGAAAACCAAAAACGACTTTAGCTTTTCAATTGGAAAATTGAGTCCACTATTATGTCCACTGAGCTATACTTGTCTACTACTTACACTGTATTATATGTGTTTTTTGACACAAATAGCAAATGATTGATTTATTAATTTTTATAGGCATTAGGCATATTATGGGTGGGTCAGTCAATTGAGATAACCCGTTCAAATTGAGGAGTTAAAAGAATGTCTACTTTAGGGGTGTGCATAGGAAATTTTCTGAAATATCCCCTAGGTCTAAAATTTGTTGATTTATTCCCCTAGGTTTGAAAAATTGTCCCATAAAAAGGTACAGAAACTCAACCCTTCAAAAATTGACATTTTTTTAGTAATGACGGCCAAAAAATCGGCCATTTTGCACCTTAATTTAAGAAATTTAGCATTGTAACTTGAATAATAGCTTAATTGTGGCTTAATTAAGCTAATTGACCTTTTAAATTACCGGGAACAAGGGAAGAACAAAATGGCCGCCTTTGGACCGCCATTTTGAAATATACCCCGCTGCTTGATATCTCCTTAGGGTCACGGACCTTGCACATCCCTGGTATCTTTACAGCCTATAAACAAGTGATGACCAAACAGTGTTTCCATCGAATAATTTAGAAAAAGATATTTATGTTTAAAAAGATTTAAAAGTGCATCGATTTTATTATTCTATTGGAATTGAAAAAGAATAATATGAATACAAATGACAATAAAGTGAATGAAAATACATGTAAATGATGTAAAAATCATTGAATATTTGATTAGATGGTGCGTATAGTTTCTAATGTCAATCGGATGACGAATCTTGTGATCGCACTTTTCCTAAGTTAGAAATGGTTAGACTTCTAAGACTTCGCGACCGCTCGAAAAGAGATGGATCGGTATAAATGGGTTCACTCGGATCGTCAAATTTTTGGTGCGATGAATATAGTTGTGCCGTTTGCTTACATTGATTTATATAAAAGTTTCCATTCATTGGGTTCGGCACCGATATGTCAATGCCTTTATTCTGCACTCAATAAATAATTAAAATTAAAAAATAAAATGTATGTAAACAACGATAACATCTATTTCTATATCAATTAAATTATCTCATATTCAGGAAGATGATAATGGAAAATATTTGATAATAAAAACACTCAAGTCCTGGAATTTAGAATTTATCTTCCTAGGTTTGAAAAATTGTCCCATAAAAACGCAGAGAAACAGATTTCACTCGAAAATTTCCATATTCAGTAATGGCAACCAAAACATCCGCCATGTTCTTAATTTAAGAAATTTAACCTTTTTAATAATATTAAATAATAAATCATTTCAAATTCTGCATTCAATTGTTCAAATTTTTATTCTGTGTCATCTCCCTGCTCATTTAATAGCGCTCAAAGGAAAAGGGGTTTTCTGGAATATGATAGTGAATTGATTATTCACCTCGTTCATCTCGTTATCGTCGTAACAAAATTAAATAAACTTTACCAATGATTTTGTTTTTCTGAAGTAAACGATGGCAGCGATGGCCGAACCAATCATTACGATTGATGTAAGAATAGTGACAGAAGTCACTAATGCATAGTAACCAGTTTGGGGAACACATATCTTGGGCATAATTTTGCCGACTGATGTCTGTGCCGTTTGAGCTTTGCTTTCCGAGACTGGTATGTCTTCCCGGGATAAATAAACTCTTAGCAGTTCGTGAACTTCTTCAGCTTCTTCTGTGGAATTTGATTTCTGGTTTGGAGTTTTAGTTGAATTAGAACTTCTTGTGACCGCTCTTTTCTTCCTGCCCCACGAGGGAAACGAACCTGGTCCTCTTCCTCTGTCATTACAAATCACCTAAAATTGTAGAAAATGTTATCTTCGAACTTTGAATGAATTAAAAGTATAGACCGGTTCACAGGGACCTCTGCAGGTGCGCACAGTTGCCTGGAATACCAGAAAATTAGAGTCGGGTATTTTGAATGCGTAGAATTCGGCCTCCAGTCCCCCGTCAGGAGTTTTATGTAATTCGGGAAACACGTAGAGATCGACCGGACAACTACTCAAACACTTTGTTAATCGATAAAAATGATGAATAAAATTATACCCTCTCGAGTCAACTAAATGAACCTGTCTTCCGGTATAGGGATCTTTTGCTATGACATTAGCCGCGAAAATGTCATTATTATACAAATCGTAGCGATCTGTCAGTTATTTAAGTAATAATTCATTTAATTAAAGATGAATTCATAGTTATTAGGTTAAGGCATACACTGTCCTCTGGCTTCTAATCTGAATGTAAGCAAATCGCCCACTACTATAGTGTTGGTCGGAGTGCCTCTATAAAGGACTCGTAGCACTACGTTTGAGGTCAATATGTTCTGTGCGGGCAAGTGTTCAATCTGTGTCGGGTGTCGACTAACAAACCAAAAGTTAATTAAAATCATTTAATAAATTGAGAGAACAGACCCATCTGTCTTAGTGTCCAAGTAATTAGAGGTAACCACTGCTTCTCCAGGTCCCGAGAAATAACAGGTTAAGTTGTACTTTTTGTCACGACTAGTCTGGACATAATCATTAAATTGGACAACCACAATATTGGTCATTGCATCGCCATATTGTTGAGTACCACAACGAGGGAAACCATTAGCGCGACTTATTCTGAGCACACTAGTAGTGCCACCGTTGCCATCGAAAAAGCACGAGTCATAGAAGCCATACGTATATATTCTTCCGTAAAAGGGTTCAGAAGTGCGTAAACTGAATTCCATTCCTTCCGGAGTACATGTTTGGGTTACTTCCATGCAGTCACTGTTAGGAGCAGTGGGACCAGAACCTGACCCTAAGTCTGACCGCTCATAATAATCATATTGAGAGTTATGTTCGAAATATGCAGGGTTGTCGTATTTGAACTCTTTTGAATCAAAATGACTTAACTCGCAATTGTCGGGAAAGAAGGCGCGGAAATTGAAAGACTTGCAGACAAAATCCCTGGTCTCAGTACAGGCCCGCTCGCAGTCCTCTATTCTCTCGGCCCGAACCACTTTAAATATATATTGACTGCGGAGTCGAGAACTGAAGCCAATTCTTGAAAAGCGAGCCGATACGGGCGGTGCTGCAGAACCTGTTGGTGTAGAGAACTTACACAATTCGGTTCCTTTTTGTGGAGCAAATGGAGCTGCAATCGCGTTATAGGAGCCACTTGAAGGTACGCTATAAGGAATGCCATAAGTAGGGGGACTTAATGGTGGCTGAATAGGTGGTTGACCAGCACTTCCACTTGTACTGATTGGATAGCTCGTATGAGTGGCTGTGTGTTGGCTATATGAGCCATAGGGAGGAACTCCATATCCAGGGTAGCGGTTAGGTGTTCCATAATTGCCATTAAAACCTCTTCTAGAAGCCGTATAACCTCCCGGTCCATATTCATCATAAGAAAAGCCTCCCCTATGATGATCTCTAGCCTGATACGTGTTACTCCAGGTCTGGAAGCCACCATAGAGAGCTTCGGAAGAGGATGGCATTCCAACAGGACTGCCAGCAAAGCCAGATCTCTGATCGTAAGTGTGTTGACTGACATAACTTTGTGGATATACTCCGTCTCCACTTCTGTCTGAAATTTTTGAAAATCGTCTTAATTTTTAATCAAAATTAATTAAAAAGTCATTTAATTTCATGCGATTCGAGAATTTTGATATTTAAAGTAATTTCACAATCAATTGCTGTAAACCCGAACAAACAATATCAATAATCAAGGCACTTCAATACATTCGACTTATGATATCATTCAGTTACAGAAAATTATTTCTTAGGTTTAGTGAATGGACTTAAATTTATACCTCAACCCAATTATTAATAAATTGAATAATTTTTAAAAATCAATTCAGACATTCGTTTGATTTAGTATTTATGAGGATTCAGGATTTTCCAGGCAATCTCTAGCAACATATTATTTTTAAAATCAAATACTCTTTGAACAATCATATAATTAGTGTCATTCTTTCAAGATGAAATCTGTTTGGAGTGAGAGATGGTAATAATATTAAGTGATAATAGTTTAGTCGCCATAAAGTTAGCCTTTGGCTAAAAATTATTGATTTGAATGAAAGCATTGTTCAGTTCATCGATCATTAGAAATACGGCCGAAACGATTAATTCAATACCATAAAAAGTGTTGTTGCACAATCATGACAAGCACATATATTGAAGGCAAAATGTTATGACTTACACCACATGAACTTATAAAAATCATAATTCTTATCGTCGACTAAATTTGATTGATTTCTCCCCAAACCATCAAAACTACTGAAACGACACAATCTCTTCTGAGATGAGTATTCAACTGAACGACAAGTTCTTCTGAATCTTCGCATACATTCTTGAAGACAGTCGAAGAAACTATAGACTCCTAATTCTACCTGATGTCTACCTTTCAATCGTTTACTACGATAACACTCAAGAGTTGCGTTACGAAGAGAATCGTCTAAAGAATGCCATAGTTTTAAATTTCAGTTTATATTTATATTTCACATAAAACTTATTATCAATTTTCCAATAATTCTGTAATTTTTAAGAACAATTGATATAATTATAGATAAAGACATACCCTTTTCATCACCAACACATAAAACTCTGAATAAATTTCCAGGGGATGGCTTTAATGGTCTACTTTTAAACTGTTGAGTCGTTTGAATGGTATCTGTAGGGCCAAGCTCCTCATAGGAGAGTGGATCTTCATCGTATAAAATACAAGTCTGTCCGCTCTCATCAAACATAAAGGAACGGCAAAGAAATCCGTGTTTTTCTAAGCTCTCCAAACAAGCATTAGAACAGTCGTGAAAATCGTTGGCAGTCATTAAAACCCTCTCATAAATTGCATCCAATTGTTTGGCAGTTTCCAAAATGAAGGCATTCCAAGAACACATTTGTATCCCTATAATTGTAAAAGTATATTAGTCCTTTGTTTAAATAGACAAATGAATATTAATAATTTTATTAGGAATTGCTTACTCGGAAGACACATATTCTCCATATAATCAGAATTAGGATCTACTTTGAAGGCTTTTGGGTTCGTATAACGCGATTCTTTACTCAGTTTGCATTTATTTGTCTTCCGATTATAAGAAAGTGATCGACAAACAAATGAGTGTTCATTCAAACATTGATCTTCACATTCAGTTCGATTTTTTGTTTGTATCTCTTTATCATCATTTCCCTCCAATTTATATCCTGGTATTCTTTCGAAAATATAGAGACGATTCGGACATTGAGTGCTTACTTTTGTTGCTATTTTTGGAAAAATTTATTTAAAAACAATTTTTTGATATTGAAAATTGTTCTTACAAGAAAGACACACTTCATTGTAATGCCAAGCATTCTCTTCTCTGACCAGTGTGTCCTCACCATCTGGGTTTCCCCTGTCACTATAGAGAGTGCAAGTAGAAGACTCATACTCGGCACTAATGTTGGGCACATTTTCTTTTCCCTTCAAGAATTTATCTCTTAGAATATTAAATTTTTAATAGTCAGGGCTGAGCAAGGAACCTATTTTAAGTTTATTCCTGACCCTTTTCCCTTTCCCTATTCCTCTCCCTTTTCCCGATTCCTGAAGTATATAATCACCAACCCCTTTCTCTTTCTGGTTTTAAAAATAATAACAGAAAGATTTAATTAAATTTTCCTGCTCAATTGTATGAGGTTTACACAACTACTGTATTGGCTTTCTTTTAATGGTTAGACTCCATTTGGGTAAAAATAGTTTTCAGCCAACCCTGCTAACCGTTTGATTTACCGTTTGAGGACTTCTGAAAGGACTGGAACGTCTTCTTCCTGGACTGTAATCAAATGACAAACAATGCTGAATAGCTGTGAGTCTGTCTTCTTGGCACCGGCGGATACATTCTTCCAAAACTTTAATCGGCAAATCATTTCTTGTTATCTATAAATGATTAGGTAACTTTAAAAATGTTTCAATTAGTTTTTAGTCGATTATTTTGTTACCACTTCTTTAATGACTTTATTATTATTATTAAATTTTGTGATTCCATTGAGTTTAAAATCAGTAATTTTTTCATAAACTAGTTTTCCGATTCCATTATTACAACTTTGGGCTTTTGGTCAAAAAGTTTCAGATTTTAGTTTAGATTAAACCTTATAATTAAACAAATCAATAAAAATTAGATATTGTTATATAAGAATATAAGGATTTATTTTGTGAAATATAATTAATAATAATAAAATAAGCTGGGAACTATCGAAAGGACAGAATGTGGAAAACATTACATTTTGACCTAATTTTTAGTTGATTATTGTTGCATAAATAATTTATTTTCAAACCAACCTTGCAATTTTGGTATTCCGGCACTTCAGAATAAAAGTACAGTGCGCTCGCGATTTAGTCCCTCGCGATATAATCCCTCTCGCGATATAATCCTTCATTTACTAAAACCAAAAGTCATTCCCATAGACAATAACGTTAAAAGTTCTCATTATTATCCCTCTCGATATAGTCCTTCTCTCGTTATTATCCCTCATATACTAAAACCATTGTAATAGATTTCAGTGCATTTTAGGTCTAGATATTATCCTTCATTTATAAAGAACTGTAACTTGAACTTCAACTCTGAATTATTCATAAAATTTCAAATATAATTAAATAAAAACAATTCAAATAACAATCAAAATGTCTACCAAAAGTAGAAATACTTTATCATTAAGTGAAAAATTGGTAATTTGTCACAAAATTAAGGTTGACAGGAAAAACTTTATTACATGAATTTAATATAAAGTCATCTCATTTATTAAAAAATGTTCGATCACTCATTTAGTTTACTCAAACAAACCAAAATTACAAATTTTTTCAATTAATAGTTACTAAACTTAATTTTTACATAGTTCAATCTTTTTCTCGATATTATCCCTCTCTCGATATAATCCCTCAATTCACCAAACCCAACCGAAGGACTATATCGCGAGCGCACTGTAATTATAAATTACTATATATTCGACAATTTTACTTTATTCACTCTATTTTCTTAAATTGTTTTAATCGATAGTCAATTTGGTTTCACATTCAAATCTTTTCACGAATTCAAATTGAACAAGAGATCCATCGATACGGAAAGTTTAATAGGAAATGAGTCTGATAAATAGGCTCTTATTGAGATTTTTACCAAAATGAAGAAGTGAAAGAGTATTCCACAGTCAGATGAACTAGCTTGCTTCACTGAAATAGGGTAAAATAGAAAACCAAAATAGTGGCAGGAAACCATTTTTTTAATAAGCTAAATTAGCTTAATTAGATTTTAATTAGGCTATTACATCAGTTTCAAGGCTAAAATTAGTAACAAAATGGCAGATTTTTTTTGGCCGCCATTATTTAAAAAATGTTTTTTAACCAAAAATAGTCTCCCGAAGCGCAAGGGGTTCAGGTAATGGCCTAAGAGGGGTTTTCGAAAATTATGGATGTGGTTTATTTCTTCAAATGGATCAGCAAAAAATGTTAAAAATTTCAAATTTACCAAGTTAAAACGATTCAAATTAATTTATTTGGTGTATTAAATTTTTGTTACATGCTACCTTTTAGTTCATAATTCATATTTTGTAAATGGCTTTTTTTAAACAGTTGTCCTTCAGTTCCAATAGTTTTTATCAAATCCGGAAATTCTATGAAAACGTTTTGAATAATTTTATAAATTAATGCAAAAATGTTTTGTTCATCCCTTTTGTTATTGTAAACCATCACTTTAGTAAAAAAAAAGAGAACGAGTTTTGAAATCAATCCTTCAATTTTTTTGAACGTGATTCATTTAAGTTATTTTGATTTCATCAAATGATATCCTATAACAAAATAAAAACTGCCAAGGTAGTTTGCATTTATATTCACTTACTATTAGTTTTCAAAATGCTTCAAATAAAATCATTGAAGGTCAGTAATAAATGCAATTATAATAAATTATAAAATTTATAATCAATTTATATCAAAAATGTGCATAGGTGGTATTTCCTGCAACATCCCTCCTAGGTTTGAAAATTGGCTCTATGGAAGGAAACCCTATCAGGCCTGGAAAAAATGAACCGCCGCACGAAGCCCGGCTACCATTTTTAAGTAAAGACGAAAAAATAGGCTATTTTGTCTCTTATTTTAAGAAATTTAGTCTTGCAAGTTGAATAATATATAATAGGCTATTGTGGCTTAATTAAGCTAATTAAATATTTATATTACCGGAAATAATGGTATTTAAGAACAAAATGGCGTTTTTTGTCCTTTATTTTGAAAATATACCCTTCCTATACCACCCTATGAACTTTGCACACCCTTGCTGAAAAGGCGAACACTAAGATTTCCATAATCCCAGTCAATCGTACGTATATATGATTTGACAGTAAATAAAGATCATAAGAATTACATTTCAAACTTATTATTAGATTGTCAATTAAGTCTTTGCCGAAATTTTGAATAAACTTAGCCCTAAAACGGCAAAGACTTAATTGACAATCTGATACAATCATAACAGTTATTCCTGATTAATATATTTCATAGAATAGATATTAAAAGCAGTCAAAGTTTGAGAGTCCAAAAAGGAATGAAAGAATGGGTGGTTTTTTAAATCGTAGAAGAAAATACACCTGAAAGATATATTTTTTGTTGGTAATTTTGAATTAATTCAGTTAAATTATGCTTAATCAAGTTTGATTTATCTTAAATTCGGTTTAAATCCACTATAATTTTTAGTTTTTGGTAAAAAATGGCTTTGTTGAAGATGATCTTTTTGGAAGTTTTCAATCATTAGAGGGCATCTCAGCCCAGATACTAGTAATAAGTTCTATGGGACTCTTGGTTAAAATTTATTGAAACCTATGATCAAGTTTATAAGATATGAAATATGTTGATAGAGTTAAATCTCTAATTAGGAAACTACACTGTACTTATAGGCCATATTCTCAGCAGACAAAATATAAAACACTCAGATTGTGTATGAACAAATTGTTCTCAAATTCTTTTAAATTCTTTTAAATTTATTACTTATCTTTTGAGATGTCTAACTGTTCATCAATAGCTTATTAGTAATATAAGTCATTATTAGTTATTACTTATTAGTATAGGTATATTAGTAATAACTTATTAGCAATATAGCGATATTTTCAATAGTTTTAAAATTTCCTAGACTACAAAATCATGCTACTTTTTTTTAATTAAGTCAATAAATACTTTGAACAATTTAAATGTTTTAATATAATTAATGGTTTAAATTTTAAACTTTATGATAATAATTAAATTGAGAATCAGACCTTCAGTTAATATTCTAAGAGCAGCCAAAAACGATACCAAAGGAACCATTTCTATGCATTTAAACATCGTATTAAACACCTATCGATTGATCAAAAGGTTAACACAAAATTGTATTCAAAGAATTAATAACAAAATATTACATATTATTAAAAGTCATTATATCATTGAATTAATGATTTATATGACAGCTAAGACACTGTTCAGGTCAAATTTTGTTTCAGTTTTAATTTACACAATTTTTATTGGAATAAAAATGAAGTATCCTTGCTGAAACTTGAAAAGAAACTTAATGTTAAAATATGTATCACTACATTTTACAACTCACACAGCTATGGATTAAACTTGAATCCGTACAAATCCGTACAAATTTGAAATATCAAGAGTTCCACTATTTCTGACTCTAAAGGAACTGAAATTCATTCTGAATGTGATTCTAAAAAAATTGAAATCCAAAGCCAGTGAATTGGTTTAAACCATAGGCTAAAAGATGTAGGACTTGCTTTGTTCCGTTTTCCAAACAAAAGACTTCCCGATTAAACGGATGGACGGCCGTTGCCCACAGTGTGACTACAGTTTTGTCCATTAGGTAAATGACATGATATCTATAATAATCAAACAACAAAACCATTATTGCAGTCAAACAGACAATCTATTAGAAAACTTCCTATAAAAAAGGTTTCAGTATAAACATTGAAATTTCAAAGGCCTTCATATTTCCATATTCAAAAGTTTCAAAATATTTCTATTTAGATTTATTTAAAATTATTCCTTATTTACATTTAATTCAGGGGTCACCACGTTGGAAGACCCTAGAGGGTGCCGTAGGGTAGGGCCTAAAGGACTTTCGACTGGGCCAAATCTCAAAATTTTCTGTTTAGGGGAGGCCATTTTACTGAAACTAAAATCAACCGGAAACAACTATTAGCATCTATTTTCTTCTAAAATAAGCTTACTTCCGGCGATTTTAAGCGTAAATTAACCTATAATTAGGCTATTTTGTAAATTTAAATGCTAAATTCCTTAAAATAAAGAACAAAATGGCGGATTTTTGGCCGCTATTACTGAAAATTTACAAATTTTTATCTAAATTTCCTAAATTTTCCGAAACATTTTGCCGACCCGCTCACCGGTTTGTCGGCTAGGGGTACCAAATCTCAAAATTTTCCTTCCAGGGGGCTAAGTACGTTCACCCCTCCTCATGGTGACCCTTGATTTAATTGTTATCAAAATTGCTCTTTTTCTCAACATATGTTCTCTAACCAAGCAAATAAAATTTGATCAGGAAATCGAATTGGTTTAAATTTTTACCGTATTCCCTCACATTGTACGGCATGCCGGTATAAGTGAATTTGACCATTTTCTTAGAAAGGGCTTTATGGTGTCTACCGGCATGCCGGTATAAAGTGAGGGAAATATTTTTATACTATTATGTGGTAATTTTGTTTTA
>JAQIWP010000713.1:0-21047 GCA_034695525.1 Euzetes globulus | reverse complement strand
TCGCAAATACGTTCACTAAATGAGTGTCTGTTTTGTGAATCACTTCTTAAACACAATCTCTTATTTGAAGACATTTTTCGACAATAAGTAAATTGATTTTGAATCAAATACTTTCTAAACAAAACTCAAAACAGATGTCAATTGATTGCAATTTTTGGTTATTAATAAACAAATTCATAAAAGTTTTTATTCACTAAGTCTTAGATTTTCTGTTGTCGTCACTCAACGGTTCCAATCAGTGATCAGATATTCACAGAAATCGACAATAAATTGAACCAAAACTGACTCAACGTTTGAAAAACATGTGAATTATTGACGATTATAATCAGTGCAAATGTTTTCTACGTAAACAATTTGCCCTGTCCAGTTAAATAAATTATATTGAATATGAAATTGAGTCCATTGCGCTGATCACGTGGTCATTTGTTTACGTACAAAAATAATAATCTGATTTTAATAACAAAACTCAAAACACGTATGAATTGAATTCAATGTTTGGTTAAAACATAAATTATGTAAACATTTGTCAAAACATTTTCATTCAATCAAACAATTGAACCAAAAGTTCAGTCAATTAAGTGATTGTACTTTAAATTCAGTAACAAATTAATAAATTCAAAGCAAACCGAGTCTAAGGATATTTATAAATCATATTCAAAAAAACAGAATCAAAGACTTTCTGTCGAAGAAATGTTGTTTTCATTATTTTTTATCACTATTTTATAAATAGTTTCCATTCTTGAATACCTCTATTGTTAAATAATCTAGACCATACATCCACAACGAGACGCTCAGGGTCTATAAATCTTGATGTTATCTGTTGTAAGTGGATAGTTTAACTTGAAACTAAATTTTTTCCAACCAAACATTCAGTTACATTAAACATAAAGAAAAGACACATTTAATTGATAATCATAAAGTTCATTGAATAAATTTTTTTTGTTTTCAAGTTCAAAGTTTCAACTCATCTAACTCGATGTTTTTGTATGTGCTTATGCTTGCGCATGAACAATGTTTCATTTTATGTCTGAAAAGTATCTGGTTGCGATTAGATGATCTAGACTTTTATTTAACATAAGTGAATTCCAAATTCTGCGAAATTGTAAGCATTCCTTCATTCAGAGCACCCGTTCTGTCCATTTCAGGGAAATCTGTTGACAAGAATTTAGTAAACGATTGACTGCGACCTCAAGTCGTTGCCATAGATTTGGATCTTTATCTCCGATGGCAGTACCGCTGCTGAAGGAGTGGTCGCAATACTATAAATTCAATTGTTTTAGATTTTATTGCGATTAAAAAACTAAATTAATTTTATAGAAAATTGTTTTAAATAACATTCAAATTCAAAGACTTTTTTGTTAAATATTCGGAAACCTTTTCAAAAGTACCCTGAAGAGATTAATTTGATGACAGGATTTGTGACGATTTATTTGAAGTTATTCTCCAGTTTTTGTCACTCGAAGACAAACTCAGACTCAAATGTGTGTCGAAACAATTCCAGAGGAATGTCTTCGTGTCGACAACAGAATTAGTATTTGACATACCGTTTAAAAACAAGAATCGATTGGAAAATCTCAAAACACTTCTAAAAATGTTTCAGAATATAAAACGGATACGATTTTCCGGATATGAGATAAGTGTTTACAACAATGCATTAAAACTGATTATCAAATACCTCAATAATTTGACTCTTTTTGACTGTGATTTGTATTTTGTGAACGAAGACATTCAGAAAAAATTCTTTGATAAGTTTGGCTTACAATTAGTTTCCTTCAACTCCGGAATTCTTCCTCAAGATATTGAGGTTTCTCTCAGTTAAGTACCTAAACTCGAAGTACTTGCTATTAAATTTTATTACCTAACTATTGACCAGTTGAAAGTGACCAAGTTTAATTGTTTAAAGAAGTTGAAACTTTATGGTTATTCAAACGAGTGGTACGAATGGCTGAAAGCCTTCTTCGCACTCAATGGCAAACATATCACTCATTTTAATTTGTCGTATCTTCGGATTACCAACGAACAGGAGTTCCCGCCTTTGATTGAATTGATATCGAAATTAGAAAATTTAATTCATTTGGAAATCAATTACTCTTATGGATGGGACGGAAGTTCCTTTGATTTGTCGGCACTCAAACCAATTGCACAGAATTGCAAACTATTGAAAAGTGTTGGTATTCCGTATCCAATCAAAGAAAGTGCGGAACAAATAAACGCCGAACTGTTGTCTCCATTGACTCAATTCAAGCGATTAAAACGTTTGGAAATATTCTTCTCTTTTGAGGGAAATAACAGTAAAAATATTTCACAATTGTTTTCATTCAAATGGTTTCAAGACTTCAAAGACTTAACACATTTGACGATTACTTTCTGTTGTATTTCTCCTCTAATGTCAGAGACAGTACTGAAAGACATTGACTTATATTTACCGAAACTCCAGTCTTTGGAATTGAATGGAATAACACTGAATGCCAGCGAATGGACGGCCGATATTCTGAGTCGACTGTCAAGACTGGAATCATTTTAGTTGCGAATATTATAAGACTCCGATTATATCGAAGCAAAAATCAGGGAAAATTGCAGAAAAATCAAAACAATTTGTTTAAATTGAATCTGATGACATTTAACCCCTGATTACTTTTGAAAAGGTTTCCGAATATTTAACGAAAAAAGTCATTTTATCAATATAAAAATTTTGAGCTTTTGTTAACTTAAGTTCTAATTTAAGTATTACAGAAATTTGTCAATTTTTTTATCATTTTAATAGTAATCACAAAAATATTTTATTTATTTTTATACATTTTAGAGATCTATCAATATTTGTGAAGGACATCGATTTATCCGAATAGACCTCCGGCACCTCCTTTAGCAGCTTTAGCTGCAGCTTTAGCACCAGCTGCCGCTCCCTTGGCACCAGCAGCTTTGCCTGCAGCGAATCCCTTTTTACCGGCGGCTGCAGCTCCAGCAGCAGCACCAGCTTTACTTCCTCCAGCCTTCGCTGCCTTAGCGCCGGCTGCAGCAGCAGCTCCTGCCCAGCCTCCTTTCTTGCCAGCAGCTCCAGCAGCACCACCAGCAGCAAAAGCACCACCAGCCTTACCAAATTTAAATCCTTGTGCAGTTTTGAATGTTCTGTACAAATATTAATTTAATCATTTGATTCAATAGATTATAAGATTGAATACTTACGCAACTTTACCGAAAGCTTTATTGTAGCCAGCTCCTCCAGCTTTTCCCCATTTACCTGCTTTGCCCCATTTCGCACCTTTCTTACCCGCAGCAAATGCAGCCTGCAATAATAGGTTACTAAATTAACATGATAAACTATCGAAATAAACTATACCTTTCCAGCCTTAGCAGCTTTAGCACCGGCGGCCCCAGCAGCGGCAGCAGCTGCAGCACCCTTTTTACCGCCAGCCGCTGCCTTAAAAGCTGCACCACCCTTGGCACCAGCCTTCGCCCCGGCGGCAGCACCCTTTTTGAAAGCAACTTTAGCAGCTGCTGCACCACCAGCTCCTCCACCACCAGCTTTGGTCTCGGCCACGGCTAAGTCAGATTCAATTTGAGTTTCTTCAGAGGCGGCGCTCTCCAAATCAGATTCATCGTCGGCTATATTATGTTGCGCACAGCTCTGACTTATTGCCAACGAAATCAGAACACTTAGAATCACATACTTTACCGCAAAGAAAAAAATACAAACTTGTAAACTTTTTTAACTTTTGTTGAGATTTCATACCAATCTGTAATCCATTATTAGTTAAAAATATTTTTCACTTATATTCGAAACACTACTGAAAACCAAATACAATAACTTAAGAATTAAATGATATATATTTGAATTGTTTTCTTGTTTTTATACTCTTTTAAAGTTTTGTCAAACCATTGATCAGTTTGTCAAATATCCGTTTTTAGAGACCAATGAGACCTTTTTCATACTTTCCGTTTACAAATAAACATAGTTTTAGCCAATCTGTACATTATCTCAATTTTATTAACGAATAGTTTCGAGTCCTTCATAACTATTTTTATGGATTTTGGTTTTGTCTCTAAATATCATTCACTAAAGATTTACCTAATTTTAGAATATATTTCTTAGAATCTTTGTTTGACAATGAAATTAATTGATATCCTGTTATGGACGTCCAATTACTTATATATATTCCTATTCACTTTAATCTAAGGTCAGCTGATCCGAGTGTGACCAAAAAATTAAGCGGAAACTCTCTTTAATTTGATTTTCAAACCTATGACTTTGAATTTGTTGGGTGTAAAGGGTTTTCTAAGCAATCACACTTTCCTCTTTGAGCCTCTGGTTTATCCAAGTAAGATTCCGTTTTTTATACAAATTTATCATGCTCAATTATTTTATCGTAACCAAGAAATAATCGATTTAATTTTCTGTGTTATCCTCAGATTGGTGGCTACAGTATAACCTAGCAAACTAGCATAGGGCTTTTTTACCTTGTTTAAACTCCATACCGTTATCATGGGCCATTAAGTCAATTAGTGAGCCCAGTAGTATTAACCGAATTGACATTTTAGTCCTTGGTACTTATTAAACATATGCTACTCAGTAAATAAATGAATGAATTTTTTTACACACGTGTTAAGTCATGCGTTCAATTTTATGAACTTCTGTGCAAATATTTATAAAATTGTCGTCAAATCAATGTTTTAGTGATTTTGAACTTCAAATTCTATCATTTCTGTCAACCATTTCAACTGAACGAGCATTTTGTAATTGAATTCAAAGTTTAATTTTTAACTATTTATTTATTTGTCCTTGATTAAATATGTCAATTTTTTTAGAAGACTTGATACTACTGAAACTTTTAATGATAATTTCTAATTTCAACCTAACTCGAATGGATAACTTTAAAACTTGTTCATTTCTGTTTTGAGCCTGTATATCTAAATAAATTAAATATGTTTTATTTTGCATATCTAATGTGGTTTTAAGTATAATATTGAGTGAGATTAATGACTTGGATTGTCAAGGTCCAAGACCTAGGGGTCTATGGGTAGGGTAAAATGGTGATTTTTTCACACCTGAAGAGAGGTATTTTGGCAAAATCTAAACCTCAGGGGATATTTTTGCAATTATTGCTCCCTATGGCGACCACTGGTTAATAATCAAAGTTTGAAAATAATGTAATTTATTAATAACTTTAATTAATTATCATGATGTATTTAATCTTTTAAATAGATGTGATAGGTGACATAAAATAATATCATAAATGAATAATTAATGAGAAATAAAATTATTGTTTGCTTTCGTTGAGTAATAGTTAAGATTTTAAAAGACTATTAAAATAATGAGTGAGTTCTCTGACGGATGTCATCATAAGTGGTATTTGTATTGATATTAAACTTATTAGAGTCAGCACTTGGTTCAGTTGTATTGAAGGCTACGCTCGACTCAGTATTCTGTGCCGAAGATGAGAATATTCTGGGCTGTTGTTGAAAAGCACGACCATTAGGTGGTGAAAAGCCTTGATTAGGTAAGGACTGGTTGTCGTAATCTTCACTGTCTTCAGAGTCGTCGTGAGGAATGGTATTCAAGTTATGATTAGCTATATTGGGATCAGGACTGCCTCTTATAGGTTGGTTTGGGTTAAAGCCTTGCTGCTTTCCCCTTCCATTTAAGTTTTGAGGATATTGGTTATAAAGGGGCTGTTGTGGTAGATAACCTTGTTGACCAATCGGTATGGGCTGGTATATTGGTTGTTGAAGGTATTGACCTGGCTGCTGCTGACCCACATATTGAGGTTGGGGTGGGAACTGTTGCTGGTATTGTTGAGGCACAAACTGCTGCTGATGGACATACTGAGGCTGATATTGTGGGTAGTATTGAATTGGTTGCTGGTATTGGGGCTGTTGGCCATATACCTGTCCTACAGCTGGCTGTTGATACGGACCTGTCCCCAATTAAATAACTTAATATATTAAAATAATCAGCTATCAAATTTCATTTATCACCTTGTTGATAAGGTTGAACTGGTTGTTGACCCTTGAAGGGAATTGCGGGAACAGGGATGGCTGGTGGAATTGGACTAGCTTTGCCCTTTCCTCTGGCCCTCACCGAATTGACTGATGGAGGTGTGACAACAGGTGTGTTGACGTCAAGGATCTCGTCGTATTCGACTCCTGGATTGTTCACTGATCCCTGTCGGACGCCCCCGAATTCGGGTCTGTATTTAAGGTTCGGATTAGGATTTGTGCGATAAACTGGTGGTGGAGCCGGTGTTGGCTGAACCGTTGTCACTGGCTCTTCTTGGGCTGTCGTATTTTCTTCTCCTTCTTCACTACCTTCTTCAGGAGTCTCTTCTGCTCCCTGAGCGCCATCAGTGCCCTCAGTGCCCTCAGTGCCGTCGCCCTCACCATTTCCGTAATCATAATCTTGACCTTTAGAACAATAAAACGACATTAAAACAAATATATAAATAATGGAAGGTTTAAACCTTCTCCTCCTGCTCCTCCTTGTCCTCCCTGTGCAGCTTGCTGTTGGCGTTCCTTTGCTGCTTGTTCACGAGCCTGTTTTTCTTGTTGTTTCCTGATTTCATCTAAATCTTCTTTACTGAGAAGTCCGGGTGGAAAGAGTCCTTCAGGAAAGTTGTCGCCAACACCTCCGCCTAAATTTTGTAACTGCTGAATGTCAGGATCATTAGCCGGATCCTGACTCGGGTCCTGTGCCTCTTGGCCTTCTTGGCCCTCTTCACCGCCTTCTTCGGCACCTTGCTGATCGCCTCCTTCCTGTCCAGAGTTGTCATAGTCCTGTCCATCTTCATTGTTGGCCTCATTGTCTTCACCGTCCTGTCCAGTGTTGTCCTGATTATTAGTATTTTGGTTTTTATTCCTATTGTTTGCATAGTTGCCATTATTGCCATAATAACCGCCACCGATATTCTCCTCGTTATTCCGATTTCGATTAACTGTTCAAATGATTCAATGGTTTAAAACTTTTGATCAGAAATACAGTTTAAACATAGAATTCTTACCAGGTTGTCTGTTCACACCCCGCGGAGCACCAAACAAACCACCACGATCATTTAAGCCTGAACCCCCTATTGGTGCCCGTCCACCACCACCTAAACCAATTCCAAGCGGATTAAGAGCTGCACCCAAACCACCGGGCAAGAAACTTAAAAGTCCTCCCCCTCCTCCTTCACCCAGTTGTGAACGAATAGCGCCTAAATTAAAACCAATGTTAGTAAAAAATATAATTATAAATACAGTCTATCTCCGGTTTAAGAGAATCATTGGTCTAAGATACTGATATGAACAGCTCGGCAATAGACCTAGAATAGACTGTATTTGCTTGACTTACTAGCTATTCTGGGATCTCTTAATAGTCTTGGATTTCTCAATATTTGTTGAGCTATTTCCGGATTCTGTTCGGCTAATTGTCGAAGTCGGGGATTATTTTGGAGCAACTGGGCAATTTGTGGGTCTACTCCAGAACCGGGACGACGCGAACTCCTGAGACCAGGTGCTCCACTTAAAAATGGATTTGGCGACTGGGCATCACTTAGCAAAGGATCCCGATTATAGTTTCTTATTCGATACTTTTTATTTCTTTCACTTCCATTATATTCGACTTTTGCACTGATATTCGGCTTTTGTACAGCATTTTCGTCAACAGATTTAGTCTTGTCTTCATTTTCACCGAAAAATTCATTAACAGCTGTTTTGTTGGAATCGTTTTCACCGATTGCCGTCTTATTTTGACCAAACAATAAATGGGAGGGTTTGCTCTCTGTCTCATTTGCGATGGTCTGCACTGATGTCACTCCAATCAATAGTAAAATATAAATCACTTTACTATTCATCTGTCAACACAACACTTCAATTAATTACTAATTCATTCAATTTTTAGTCAATACTTTCAATCAATGAGCAATTGAACGTTTAGACAAAAATTTTAGCATGATTAAATATAAAACTCTTACCTTAATTTAGTTTAATATAGAACTTATTATTAAGTTTTTATTTGAAGTTTTCCCAAAACTATAGTAAAACTTTTGATAAATATCGACAAAAGATTAAAACGTTTTTAATTCAACAGAAATTGGAGTCATTTTCACAGATTTATTGTTTCATTTAGTTATGAGTTGTGTTTCATTTTTTTAAACCGATTGAAAGCCGAAAACTTTTTCAAAATCCTTGACTGACTTACTTTCTTAGAAAAATGTAAGTTTTTCAGACAAATTGCAGTTCATTTTATAAAATTGGCACAGAATAGGAATAAGCTTTACTACAAACCACGATTACGTTATGCGTATCCGGTTTTGTGCAAAACTTTTCTAATCAGTGACTTTCGTTATAAAATAACTTCAAAAATCTGTACCTAATAGAGGGGAAGCCAAGCATGGTATAAACAGCTATTTATTCATGCTCTTAAATAACAGGACACACCCCATTGCCAAATGGTCTACCTTCACTATTCCTTTATCCTTTACTTCAGATTTGAAATATTATTTTATATGATATTTAATTATTTAGTAATCACTGGCAAATTTATTTACAAGTTTAGATTCAATTCTACAATAAATCTTTATATTCTTACATAAATGTCCAATTTCCCCAGATTTAGGGACAGGGTTAAGAATTTATTCTGTTATTTGACATTTAATCTACATTGAGATTATATTTTCGGCTTAATTTAATTAAAATTGTAATAGATATAGTTTAAATTCATTGAAAATGGGCTGAGCATTTTAAAGCCATGTTGATTTTCTTAAACTTTTTGGTAAAAATGTCAGAGATCAAGCAAATCTGAATGACAATGGTAAACATTTATATTTAGATGTAATAGGAATAAAATTATAAATTTTAACAAGTTAAATTTTGTGAGAAAACATTTTTTTTTATCGAATATTAAAAGAACTGAAAAATAAAATCAGAAAATTGCTATTACTGTTTGTTTCGCTCCATTTGTGAATAAATATTTTTAATTGACCATAAATTGTCGAAATATTTGTCTTATTCAACGGCTCAAACTTATAATGATTTTCATTATCTAATAATTATTTCATTTGAATCGAAAATATTTTTCCGAAAATACTTTCGTTTTTGCATCAATTGTCGCCTTAATTGACACTTAAATCAAAATATTTCCAAACTTTCATTTTTATTAAACAATAACATCAGGATAAATACAGTTTACAATATATCGACTATACAGTGCAAATAGTATGCAAAATTGCAATTGAATTCAAATCAATTGCAATCAGATTTAGATGAACGCTATTTAATTCTAACCATGCACGTATTTCCTTATATATTTATATATTATCTTCGTTTATCAATTAATTTTTTTAAGCAAATAATTCAGAAATTTTTGGAATATTTTGTATTGTTTTTCATTAGTATTTTAGTGTTGAGAGTTAATCGAAGTCAGTTTCTATTTATCATTCAGTCATTTGTCCAAACATTGAAAAGCAGGGCAGAAATCTTCAAATTTGTCTTTAATGTTCAATTAAACATTCAAACATAGCTGGACCAAATTGTTATTTTAATAACTATTATATATAAAATGTTTTAATTGGTGCCAATACTATAATATATAAGAAGAATATGATATAAATTCAAAATTCTTTTAAAGTAAAATATTACAAAATATGTTTGAAACAGCAAAAAATGCGCTCAATTAAAATGTTTTGTCCTTAAAGTTATATTATTTACCGGATGCCATAGTTTTCACACATTTCTAAATATCAAGTTTTTCTAAACTTTTTAGCCGCCGGAACATCGCTCTACTGATCTGAGGACAGATAAGACATAATTATAAGATATTGTCGGCTGATGTCATTAAAAGGACAGCCGGTTGGAAAAGCCTGCTCAAATGTTAATAAGAAAATACCATTCAAAACATATGATAGAAGAAAACCTTTTAATTAAATAGATTTCTACTATTCTTAGGATGAGTCGTTTGGAAGCTCAAACAACCCAGGTATATTCTAGTAGAATCAAAATTAATTGAATTCTTATAATAATATTTCAAAAGTTCTAGCTTTTCAATTTACCATATTAGCTTGCTCTGACTACCATTAATATGAAACTAAAACTTGTGATCAACTTTAATTAATGTCGATTTAATTAACATACTCAATTTTCGAATGCTCAGTTTTATTAATTAATAATAATAATAAAAAAAATAACGAAAGTGTTTTACACATTTATTGCTTGTTTATTCGACAGACATTTAAAGCGATTAATTATTGTCAATGAATAGAGAAGATTATGTTTTACTTAAAAAATTATTTCAACAAAAGGATTGATCGGATTATAGTATCGAAACAAATGAACACATTTGTGAATTTTTTCATTTTAGATGACCTCACACATTGATCGCACCCTTGGTTCCACTTTGCGAGATAACATGCGTTCTCTGGTTTATCGTCAGTGGATTCACTCGAAGATCTTGGCCTCTGTTGATGATCCTATCTGTTTGTGTCTGGATCTGTTGCACACCTTGAATACCCTGAACCGTATTCTTGTCTGCCTGTGCTAGCACCAAATTTGGAACTTGTTGTTCGACTTGAGCCGAATTCTGATCTGAATATTGAAGGGAGTGGCCTGTGATCAGTGGCTGACGTAAATATGAAATGAGTTGACTGTCGTCATTCTGACCAATAGACTGGACGGCAGGTGATTGCATCTGAAATTGATAATTTTAGCTTATTAGATCATGGTCATAAATAAATCTGATTCTGACCAATTGATAATATTGCTGATTATCAGAGACTGGGATCTGTTGGACAATATATGGCATGTACTGAACGCTCTGTTGTCTGAGTTGGACCGGTTGTGGTGACAGGATTTGTTGATTAGAGATCTGCTGTTGTTGTGGTTGAACTGAAAGTCGCTGTACCTGAGGCTGATTGTCGATCAGTTGATAGCCAATAACTCTCTGTCCACTGATGACCGGCACATGTCGTGCATTGTCAACAATCACTTTATGACCGGTCTGTTGAACAGTTGTCTTCACCCCTTTGCTTTGTAACAAATGATCAGATTTGTGGACATCCTGTACTCCTGAAACTACACTCAAAGGACGGATATCTACATCTTGTCTGCTAATTTGAATGCCTTGATCTTGTCCAGATTTAACCAAGGAGTCAACTTGAAGTTGCTGACCTTGTTGTACTTGTGGGAGACTAGTAATAATTGTCTGAGGTTGCTTAGCCAGCAGATTTATGCCAGAAGGCATTACGTGTTGAATGACATATTGAGCCTGTTGAGTAACGTCCTTAACTGTTGGTCTGACCAATTGATATGTTGGTCGTCTCACTTCTTGTTGAACCGGACGTAACTCATACTGTACTACTGGCTGTACTACAGGACGTTTAACTACCTGAGAGGACTACAAAAAAAATACCCAGTTAAAATTCGACATCTAAATGTTTCCTAATTTATTGATAATTTTTGAAACAATATATCCTCGGTTAAAAAGAATGGAATTTAGTCGACAATCCCTTGCAGCATTTGCAGCTCAGGTTTAAAGTTGAGTTGCCTTTGAGAAACTCTGATACTGATATATAATACAGCTCTGACTAAAAGCACCATAAATTGTTAAACCGAGGTTGGACTGTATAATTTGAAATATATAACAAACCCCTTTGATTTGGCCAATGCTGAGAGGCAGTCCTTGCTGTACGGATTGATAAACAACGGTTTGTCTTGGTACAACAGAAGAACTAATGCCAACAATGGGTCGCAGTGACCTGCCCTTAAGGCCGTACTGTTGAATCTGTGGCTCAATAAGTCTTCTCTGACCGCTAATCACTTGAGGAAATACCTGATCATTTTCACCGGACAAAACCTGATTCAGTCCCCCAACTGGCAGCACATTTGAGCCCAAGAGGGCGGCTGTTTCGGTTTGAACTGGTTTTTGGTCCTCTTGTTTCATATCAGACCCATCTCTAGCATCGGAATCAGGTTTGGGCTCAACCTCTGGCTGCAGCTCTTCATCTGAAACTTTTAAAACGCAATGTAACAAACGTTTAGATAATATTTATTAGTTTGTTTTCATCTATTCTATCTATCATGGATGATCTAATCTATATATGTCAGGATTCTCCTAGATTTTGAGTTTGTTCCTGCCCTTGAGAATTTTCCTAACTTACATCAAGTCACTATAATAGCTTTTTAAATTGTTTAAAAATCACTGATTTTTATTCTAAACTCATTCACTCTTTTTAAGCATCTTATGATCCTGAGCATTTTTATCTGAGCATACTATCGAACTCGGTATTTCGAGTTCACCCTGTCCCCGTTTTGATAATGTCTGACTTACCATCTTCTCTGCTCTCCATCTCTTCATCAATGTTTATATGTCTTTGTTGATCTCTTTCAGACATAAGCGCTCCCCCTTTAACAGCACCATATGTAAGGGGCGCCGGTTCCACAATCATAGTCTGATCTGGATTGTAGATAATCGGCTGCTGAATGCCTCCATTTTGGGAAATTAAACCATCTTTTCCAGCGCTGTATCTGACAATCTGAAGCGATCCTATATTCACAACAATTATATTCATTTAATCTAGCTTCTTTTAAGCACTTTTTGAATATAAGCTTCAAATTAAACATCTCTATTAAAGTTATATAAATGATTCATCAGGATTAGGAAAAGACTAATTGAAAAATGGTCGTTTAGGGTCAATTTGAACAATTAGGATTATATGACCTAGTGCCCAAAGTCGGTTATTATTATTGAATCATAATTGCTATGTTGTTAAGACTGCTCTATGTCTGTTAACCGACTGTCTCGAAGAAGGCTCTCACCTGATGGATCCTGATAACCATATTTGCCGACAATAGTTCCATCAGGATTTCTGACTTCATCTCTAAACTGTCTGCCCTCGGGTTGATTATTATCGAAGAAGAATGTATACGAACCGTCGGCATTGATTTGAGAGCCGTATCATTGAAAACAATTTAATAGCAATATAATTAAATTTGCCAGTTATTTGTCAATAAGGAAATTCCTACATGATCATCTTATTCTTATAAAATTTTAAAGGTATTTTATAATCATCATAATTATGACCCGGTATTATTTTAGTTTAAGTAATAGAATTATGTTCTAAATTATTTCAACTTATAGTTTTAATATTGTAACCTTGCTGAATGGGGGTCGCCAGACATCCACCAACCAATAGCATCAACGGTAACTAAATTGACAAACAAAAAATTAATTTTTCATTTAATTAAGAGCAGTAATGTAATTTTAGCTAGGCCATATTACGCAAGTTACAAAAAATTATTAATATCTTACCCAATTCATTTTTCTTCAAACTCTGAACAAGTATTATAGAAACAAAGACAAAAACAGAACTAACCAATGTCAAGTTCAAGAACAACTCCGAATAGAAAGAGTGTCCCTCTTTTTATTTGTTAAGGTATCTGAAGCCTCACTTTTTATCTTTCAAACGATTCCACTATTTTCAAGAAAAGGTAGAGAAAGTCGACTCATTCCTATTCCAACGTTTTTTTTGTTTATAGAAGAGAGTGGTTCTCATCCCAAACGCTCATCCAATCAAAGCCATACAGATGTACTTACTTTCTAACTTGATAACAAAGAAAAAAACGTACTGACTAACTGACTGATAGGGAGAGAACTACATTTTTAGCCCAAATTAAGTGAAAATCAGGGATGGCCAATAGGGGCTTGTATTTTGTTTCCCCCTTAAATGAAAATACTTCCACCGGCCCCAAGCTCTCCCCTGGCGAGCGAAGAAAGCCGGCAAATATTTGGAAAATTTAGTGAATTTTGGTAAAAATGTTAATTTTTTGATAATGACGGCCAAAATTCAAACATTTTTGCAAATGTTTGCCGTAAATCACAATTTTTTTTCTTTACTTTAAGAAATTTAGCTTTCAAACTTGCAAAATAGCCTAATTTTAGTCTATTAAGCTATTTTACAATTAAGATCGAAATAAGCTTATTTTGGAAAAAAAATTGTCGTTTCTGGTCGATTTTGGCTTCTAAAAAAAATACAACCCCCTATATCCCCCCCTGGAAAAAAATTGATTGGCCAACTCTGGGGAAAACTAATCATACGATACATATCTCTGTCAGTTTTTTTCAAACTTCAAGTCAGGTAAAAGTTCTATAAATAAACTGTTGATTTATTCGGACCACCAAATGCTATAACAACAACAAATGCTCTCTTCTATCACTAAGGAGCTTGCTTATAAACAAGATTCCAGCGAAACAAAAAGCGTTTATTGTATTTTAAAGGTTTTCAAATTTAATAAAATACATTATTTTAATAGCAAAGCTTGATAGTTTTAATTATATAGTCTAACTTTTAAAAATATACCAAAAACTATTCTATTTTGAAGCCAAGGTCAATTGAAAAGTTCATTAGCTGTCAACTAGGGAGAAGCTAATGTCTAGTCTTGAAACCAGTTCTTCAATCATTTATCTATTTTATTGTAAGACGTGCTCTGAATTTGATAACATTCTTAGGAATTAGGCCTTACTTTCCATAGAGATGTCTCATTAAAATCCCTTAAATAAAAAAAATATTTTACTGTTTTTAAAAAAAAACTTCTACTTCTACTTTTAAATAATTTTCCCTTGGTTATCAAAATTCTCCATTCTATGGAAACAGGATTTGTTGGACAATAGTTACTATTGGACAGGGAATCGATAGGGATTATGAATAGAGGGTTGTTATAAGGAATTGTGCGACAATAGACTATCATTAATGGGCAAATAGTATTTGATTATCCTGATCCAATGTTATAGTTGAGCAAAGCTGTATTGATAACTGGGGGACCCCAATTTTCTTCTTCTTTTGGCTTGGTCAATCCAGTATATGATCGCAAGATTGGCGCACTAATGGCAGCAGGTCTATTTCCAGTAGTCACTGATGGCCCTCGATATTCTGATGGTGCCTGGTACGTTGATGGTGCCTGGTACGTTGTTGGTGCCTGGTACGTTGATGGTGCCGAGTACGCGCGCCTTGGCTGTGATGAGCCCGAAGAAGTTGGTAAGTATGAGCGAGGAAGACTCCTGAAAAATAATCACATTAAGTATGTTTTTTGAATTGCTAATTATTAATAGACGGGACAAACATTAGTCATGTTAGTCTATCAGAAGTGCTGGGCTATTGAACAAATTGACCTCATTCAATTTGCTATTATAAACAAACTAATGATTCAAAATGTTATCAAAACTTATCAAATAAATCAATTCATTTAATTACGGAATAAATTTTAATTTTAATTTAAGTTCATTAATATATCGGTTATTGACTTCACTGTTCAAGATGAAAAAGATTTCTATCTTGATATAATTATTCAATAGCTCTTTATTCGTATTTTTATTCCTACATTCAATTTAATATATATTGAGAACAATCTTTTGAAAAAAATGGCAAAAAATCACTAATTTTTTTGATTAATTTAAACTAATATCAAATTAATTTAACACAAATTTTCAATAATATTAAGGTTAGAACAGATATATTGGAGGACAAAAACATGTCGTCAATTGATTTCTCAATTGCATGTCTTTACCCCTGAGCGCCAATATTGTAGCTGAGGAGGGCAGTGTTGATTACGGGTGGGCCCCACGTCTCTTCTTCGGGTCTGGCCGTTGTTGCCAATCCGGAATAAGATCTCAGGGCTGGTTGTGAAGGAGCTGAGGCAGGTCGTTGCGGTCTGTATGCTTGAAGTGTGGGCTGCGAAGCAGGGTAAGAAATTGAGGAACCTCCAGATGATGATTGCAGACTGGGCGAAGAATAGGAAGACAGGGAGTTAGAGGACGGGGAGTAGGAGGAAAGAGAGGAGGATGAAGAGGGCGACGAATAGCTTGCAGGCAATAGAGATCGCAAAGTCTGTGCCGGTGCCGGAGCTCGGTATGACTGGACGGGTCTGGCATTCAGTTCCAGGTAATTGCCGTTAGAATTTTCATTCGAATAAGATGGAGGAGATTGAACTGGAGCTCTGTATGTCTGAGGTGGTAAATTTTGTGGTGGTCTGTATACTTGCGGTGGAAGTGTTGGGGCAGGTCTATAAGGAGCAGCAGTTGGAGCTGGAGCTGAGCCACCACCACTACCTGGCGCAGGCGAGTCATCCTCTATCTTGAAACCGTCTTTTCCAGCCGAGTATTTGACAATACGCTGCTGGTTATTAGCATCGGTATAGCCATAGGCACCTCTGACAGTGCCGTCCGCAGATCGGCTTTCTTCTCTAAAGCTCTGCTGTCCATTCGTTCCTTTGCCAGTGTCGTATCCGAACTAATTATTCAAAACAATGTCAATAAATAGATAAACCATGTCAATTAATTTCAACCATTACTATTTAAAGACACCTTGACAATTTTTGAAAACAATATGTAAAACAGAAGAGTCTAGCTTATAAACACAAGTCCAAGACTAATTAAAGATTGCTCCATTTATGTAAATCAGACATTGTCCTGGATAAGGACAGGCGCTTTGATAGAACTAGTTGAAACTTGGAAATTCCAGGCTACACCTAGATGTCTGGGCTCTATTGAGTAATAGCTGAATATTAGCTTAAATATTCTGATTGCTATCACAGAAATTGATTTATTATAAAATATATGACAACACAAACAATTTCCAACTAAAACAGAGGCAAAACTCCTATAAATTCTAAACATTTTATTGCGATAGTCATGAGTTTCACCTGATTTCAAAATTTTTTATTAATGATTGGCTTAATTAACGTCAACATAACTTTCATTGATTTTGATCGACAGCTAATTCGCAGGCGTTTAGTGTCTGATATAAAAAATCAGATCATTAATGCTAGAGTTTTTAATTTTTAATCTATGAAAAAAGTGCTAAATGCAAGTCGTTTTGCTTATTTTTTCCAAAGATTCAAAAAATAATTTATTGAAATAGAAAATCGATTGCTTTGAGTCAAATCTAATCAAATATTTTGGTTCTTAAACCAGTTATTATTTATTGGACAGAATCGATGCTATCATAACATGTCTTGAGGTGCGGTCACGAACTCAATATCTCAGACATCGCATTCAATCAATAATTTTGAATTTGAATCTAGCATTTATTGCATTATTTTCTTATTCACACTTGATATCATCAATTTTTATTATATTTTCATAATAATTGGGTTAAACCAATGGTCCATACCTTGTAATCTCCCGCTAAATCGGCTCCAATATTCACATAATGAACCTGTGCCGGTGGCTGAGGGGCAGGTGTTGTCGACAATGAGTTCGAGTATTGACAAAAGACATTCACCGCTACCGATGAGATGATTAGCTAAAACAAAGATTCAATGAATGAGACCTCGGAAATAACCAAGTTAACTCTATATTAACAAGATACATTTAAAAATGATGCTTGCAAGCATTTTAACTATTATTATAATTTTATGTTTCATCAGATATTTTTATAATTTTATGTTTCATCAGATAATACAAAATTAATATAAATTAATATAAATTAGAAAGTAACTTCCAAGCTAGTTAAGTTTAAATCTATGAAATTTTGACTTTTCATGTAAAATTAACCAAATTAATAGTAATATGAAATTAAGAATATTCATAAACATTTATATTTTTTAAAAGTTTTTGAAAAATACTCACTAATTGATAAATCATTTTCCAATTATTTAATTAACTAGACAGATTCACAATTTGATGTAATAACGACTTAATTATTGATCAAATTTATCAAAAACTTGGAGCAAGTAACAAATTTATATTAGAAAATCGAAGAAAAACTAAATGCATAAAATGCTTTGCCTTTAAATACTCGAATCGATTGACTCCAAAGGAGTGAGTCTTGAGATTTGAATTATAAACTAATTTGACTCAAAAGCGATAACTTCCTTATAAATTGTGTTTTTAATATAAATGAAATAATTATATAAAATTTCTAATTCAATGGTAAAAATTGATCTTATTTATATTCAGGCAATTTCGCTCTTACTTTATCAGCTACTGCACTGGTTAATAGCGGACAGGGCGGTCCTATCTGTCCATCAAATCCAGTTTTCAAACAATCTGAGATCTGGAGCAAAATACTTTCTCAAACTCTTTATGAGAAGAGTGAAAAATGCCAGAAAATAATATCTCTTTTATTATCATATAATTAGGCGCCGAGAAAGTGATCCAAACCGTTAGAATTCAAAAAATCCAGATTTACCTTAGTCAAATACTTTCAAAGAAAAAAAAATCTCAAAGGTAACCCCTGTAAAATTTATTATATTGCTCGACATTTTTTTACCCTTTTATCTCTAATAAAAGGCCATAAATCTTTGAAAATATGGATTAAAAGTAAATCTAAGATATTTAATGTTAAGTAAACTGAACTTATCGCCAATAATTCAAAGAACAAATTATTAAAACTACGCGAAAATGTGCACACCAGTAACTGCCAATTTCGCTCCTAGATTCTTTTTTTTAGGATTGAGTGGATGCCAGACCTTGTTTTATAACAACTAATCGTTTATTAGTTTATGACTTAATTAAATTTAATTCGAATTTTAAAACTAAAATTGGCTTCAAATCAAACATTTATTATTAGTTTTATTTTTAAAAATTAAATTGAAAACGAGATGATTTAGGACCAAACTCAATAAAAATTTATCGATTGAATACTCATATGATTTTGAAGGTGACGTCTGGTTAAGTAATTTTTTTGATCAATTTTTAGATAACAACTCCATTCTCATCGATTTCACCCTATTATTGTCCAATAAAAATTTAAACCGAGGTTTGTTCCTGACTACATTTTCTTTTTGAACATTTTTCTTTATTCAAAACTTTAGGCAATAAATGAATTTCAGGAAAAAAAAACATTAATTGTTGAAAGTTAATTATTATTAACAATTATAGTTTAAATATAAATCCAATTTATCATTGAATTACTATCTATCCTCGGTTAAAAGAAATTTGTGCAGCTGGGTCTATCGAACCTGCTATTAAAACAAGTAGCTTAACATTAAATATGTCGGTGCGGCAATCATTATTAAACCGGTGTATTCTCTTAAACAGAGGATAGACTGTATTACAATACAAAATTGAACTGGCTAATAACAGAGCATATGATCTGAGAGGCTGAGCGCTGATTGCTTTGAATTGGAATGTCTTATATAAATAAATGAATTTGAATTGAGACAAATAATTTTAATTCAATATATTGTGTAATTTATATCCGGCTCAGCCCAGAAAGTGCTACTTTTCCTATAGAAAAATCAATTTGAATTTCGAATTTAAATTGCTTCGGAGTATTTTCTTCTGAACTATTTTCTCGGACATATTTATGGATAGTTTCCAATGAAATGAAATATTATATCAATATTACTATAACTCAAAGACAGGAACCGAAACTATGCGCGCCTCAAATGTGGGTCAAGTTTTTCCATAATTTTAATTTCACATAAACTTTGAAATATTTTATACAAATTTCATGATTTGAATTAATAAACCTTTTGAATACAGTTTTGCTTTACTTCAAAGTCTGACTCCCAGATCAGTTAATTCTCTATAACTCATTCCATTCAAAAAATAAATTGACTTCTAAAGTCTCTTTTGGTTTTATTTTTCAATTGTTTCTTAACAAAAATATTCATTTAAAGCTTTTTATTGATCTTTATTCCATATAATCTAGGCCACAAATCAAAATCATTGTTTCATTAAGATTTTATCTTTAATCTTGAAAGTTTAATTAAAATAAATGGTAAACTATTTGTATCATCTTCATGGGTCTGTTTTGGTGATAGTAAAAGCAAGTTTTCACTTTTAATTTCACTTGTAATTATGATCAGAGTGAAATTTTACTAAATTTTTACCAGATGCCTTAACTATTGGATTTGGGCATCAATTAATTGACTTACACTTAGAAAATATATTAAATAAATGAATGTTTAATTAAGTTTATACTTAAATATGAATTTATATCAATTTAAATGTAGTAAAAGAGTTTAGTACAGTTTAGTGGAAATTCATTGCCACCAATTTCCCAATCAGTTTGTAATAGTAGGCGACGTCAAATCAATTAGCACAACCTTCATTGCAATTAGAAAAAAAACTTAGAAAGATAACAAAATTCAAATATTCTGAGCAATTGTATGGTTTAACAGGAATTTTGGCGATAAAAACAAAAAACAAGAACCAGTTTTAATCATTTGACCCAAAATGTGTTCAATGATAGGGAATATAAGGGACATTCTTTGCCACTAATCGGTGACCATTTGTTTCAAAAGTGATTAAAACAATTTTTGTTAACTTTATTCAAATCCTAATTTGAGCGATCAACTGATGAAAGTGTTAGAATTAATGTCATTTTTAATCAATCAAACATTTCTACCATAATTCTGAATAATTAATCTTGATTGACCAAAAGTTCATTAATGCATTTCATATTCAATAACAGTCAATCAAATAAGCCAAGTCTCTTTTCTATCGAGCTCTTGATCTAATTAATTGAAGTATTGAAGAAATTCGTCTGAATTTTCTCTGGAAAATCCTTTTAAGTTTTTAAAAGAAACGATTAAAACATTTTTAAAATGCAAGAATTTTAATGCTTTTTGGGTTTGACTTAACCATTTACACGAACAAAATTTAAGAATCAGTATTAAACAAGCAAGGTTATTAGTAAATTTAAAAGCATGAATAACAGGGGGGCTGCCAAAGGTACCCGATCTCAGATTTAAAAAAAAAGTGTAGAGCAGAGATGTCTAATAAAAATTTTTACAAGGGTTATGCGGGGGTATTTTATCAAAGGTGCTGGTATATAGGGAGGGTAAAATGGCAAACGGCAATTTTATTCTAAAATAGGCTTATTTCATGTTTTAAGCCTTAATCAGCCTTATTATGCTTTAATTAAGTTATTCTGCAAGTTTAAAGACTAAATTCCTTAAAATAAAGGCGACTTAAGGAAACAAAAGAGCGAACTTTTGGCAGCCATTTGTAAAAATCACTAATTTTTGGCAGAAATTAAAAAAAAAATCTTACTTTTATTCAATAAATAATTAGATTTGCTTCGCTCACCGGAGCCTCCGGGGATAGGGGGTATTTTTAGTTTACGGGAGAAACAGCC
>JAQIWP010000712.1:0-21052 GCA_034695525.1 Euzetes globulus | reverse complement strand
CATCTTTCAAATCTCGTCTTATATAGCATTTTTGGCCATGCCAATTAAGAACTTAATTGAGACCATTGGCCAAAAAAAAATATCCTGGCCGATTCTATTCAAGCCGGCTTAAAACTTTGCAATATTTTAAATCTATTTTTTCGAATAAGTCTTATTTTACTTCAATAAAACCAATTTTGATATCAATTCTGTGCTCCAATTGTTCCAATCGCGCATATTCTTCAAGTCTTCGCTCTCACTGTTAAGCCAAATAAAGGTTTAAGGCCTTCTGTACAACGAACAGGAACGCTCCGCCAATTAGCGTATATCCGCCGTAACGGTACCGCTGGTCCCTCAGCCATATTACATATTGTATTCAATAAAATGGCTCTGAATTAAATTTTTAGTTAAATCATTAAATTATTTATTTTGTAATAATAATAAAAATATTTAAAAGTATAGTGAATTTTAAATGATTTTCTGGGGTTTTAATCAATGGATAAATAATAGAAAGAAAAGAATAAAAGAATCAGCATGCTATTTGCTGATATCTCAATTGGAATCCTTTCTGGTCTTTTGGAGTGCTCTGGAGTTCATTGAGTTGTGGCGATGAGTCTGAATGTACCAAAAGCTGGAAAGGCTTCATATAAGCTGACAAATGAGATTACAATTAAAGTTTAATAGATTAATGAGAGGATACCTACAAATAACATCTGCATTTGAGCTAGCTCCAGTATTAGTGGCATCCGGATTTAATCGTTGTCCACAATATCTATTTACTAGTTGAGCCTTTCCATTGAAAGAGCTGATAGGTATGACTATATAATCTCCCATATCTTCGGTTATCCCAAATTCAAAGCAAAAGGCTTCAGTGGCCGCCTGTCCTATAGTTCGACCCCCAAAATCGAACTGAATGGCAGACCACCTGATGGCACACATCTTAGGCTGTTTTGCCACACATATGCCATAATGCATATTATTGTAATAATTAGGTGATGGGAGAGTTTGATACACCTGTTGCCCTGGTCCTATTATAGGAGGTAATACTTGTCCCGGCAAAAGAATTGGAGTGGCTCTGCCTATACCCCTAAAATTGAGGCTCTCAACAGTTCCTGATGTAGTGGTGTAGTGCTGAAGGCAACCCGACGGCGCTGTTTAATCAAAAGTTTATTGACTAAAGATTTTATTCACAAATTTAGTGTTGGAATACCTCTGAAGGGCGACTGACAGGGAATTTGTTGAATACGAATACTCCACTTCCGGTTATACTGTTGTTCGTTAGCCGTATTGACAATTAGTAGGAGGGGGTCGTCAGTGTTCTTCGGATCGACATCCAAATAGACTGAATAAATGTAATTATTTTCAATAATATTAATTTAAATAAAGTAGACTGACTGTGCTGTCCCGTCAATTCGCCACAGAGTCCTTCTGCTGGTAGTCCTGACTGATTGAAATTAGTAGCACCCGAAACAATAAATGAGTCTGTCTGGCCATTGCCACAGGTGCCATTGATAGGCGGCGCTAAACTGAATTCATCGAAATCAAGTCTGATCTGACAGACGGGCCATTTGATGATCAGTGCATTTCGTTGTAATGTGAATATACAATAGGGAGGATCCAAACGCTCGCTATGGAGAGCCGGGTATTGTGGGGACACGAAATAGGTTTCGTTGGCGGTTATAACAGATTTGCAGGTGCCCTGATCTGTGTCCAAACAAACATCTTATATTTGTGGGCCTTTAAATAATTTGAGAAAATGACTCACATACACAACAAGACAGCACAAAATTGCAAGTGTTGGCCACATACCCACCCGAACTGTGATTTAATTTAAAGAAGGTTAGAATGGTTGATAACCAATGAAACGGTAGTACCTAATACAGGCCGCTTTGGGCATACATAACCCTATTCTGTTGTCTGCAGTGGCGATGCACTCACTTCTCGGCAGAACAGGCGTTAAAAACGAATTTATTACTGAATATAATAATTTTGATTAATTTTGAAAAATGATTGCCACAACTCACTGCTTTGAGGCTCATATCCGGGGCGAAAAAGTTGACATTCACTACTAATTATCAATAGAAATATATAATAACAGATAAAAAGAACTGTTGTCCTGATCATTTTGGATTTACTCTAACAAATGAGCCTCGAGTGTCAGGTTATATAAGGTTAGGCCAATCCAGTTATATAACCGGAAATAGCGAATCGATGTCAAGTATTTTGTTTGTCCTGAAGAAGAAGAGATCAAAATTGCAATAATATACGAAAAAATGTTTTTCTTCTAAATATAACATTTTTTGCTCTAAGTTAGGATAGACTATAGACGACAGCTCTTTATGTTGTGTCCACACTATTGAACGGATATCCAAATACATAACAAGAAGTTGAAGAAAAGCCAGATTTGAACTTCAAATTGTATTATTTGTTTAGTTCAGTGTCGGTAAAGGACTGGTAATGAACTTGAAGTTAAATCTTGTGTTATTGCTGTCAAGTATTTGCAGGGTAAATGACTTTGTAGGTAAATTTTCTGTTTGTTATCAAATAATACTTTGTATTTTATTCAATAAAATTTGATTCAATATTAGGACAATTACTTTACATAAAGTTTATTATTAATCAATTGATTACATAATTTTAATGAATTAGTTTTGTTTAATGAAAGATCTGAACAAAGAGATGGTGTGATCGAACTGCTGGTCGTTCTTATAGTCGAGCAAATCTGCTGCTTCGGCAAACTTCTTGATGGCTGTTAAACATTTGGCGGCGCCTTCCAAGTCATTGCTGTGTTTGCGATGTTGTGCCCACTCGTAGAGTATGTGTTCACACATTTCTTGAGAATTCATTCTAACTTTGCATACAATCAATGCTTCGCGAAATAAATAGTTGGAAACCAACAAATCTATGGCTTCTTTGAATTTATTTTGTGACAACAGAAGTATTGCTGACATTTCTATTCTATACATCCGATAAGTTTGCGGCTCTGCTTCTGAATCAAGCAATTGTTTGGCCAAAAGGATTGTTGATTCTTTCCAATGATTTCTGGAGACAGACATAGAGAGCGAAACCAAATAAGGATTGGTTTCCTTTTGTTCGAGTGATTCTTCGATTGTGGTCTTTATGTCGAATAAAAGACTTAAAACATCTTTTTGCTCTTTATTTCCGTGTTTTAAGTGATTTGAGACTTCGTTTGAAACAAATCTCTTAATGTCATCACAACTGCCATACAATAGTATCCTTTCAGACCTTTCCTCAGACACATCATTTCCATTGACCCTTTCTAAGAGCGCTTCAATGTCTTCGATTTTCTGATTTTTTGTGGAACTATTTTCAACAGAATTACTTAAAGGAAGTAAAGAAATGCGTTTCACTTCTTTAGTCAACTTCTTTTTCGTGCATTTATTCTTATTTTTAAACATTTTCTGTCTTCTGATATCTGTTTCAACATTGAGTTGGCTTTCAGACAATTGGTTGCGAATCACTTCGTTTATACAATGGTTGAGTACATTGGAAACACTTGTTTCGGCTTCTTCTTCGAGATGAGGCCAATACTCATCACTTTTAATACAATCCTTATTATCAGAATCAAAATAAATGGCCTTTTGCTGAGAGGGACGCCACAAATGAAAGTAATTATCTTCGCCACCACTGAAGATCAAATCGGGATCAGAAAGACTCCAAAGAACACAATAGAGAATACCTCGATGTCCGCTGAATTTCGAGAGAGGAGTTTCATTCAAGACATCCCATACCAGTGCTGTTTTGTCATACGATACTGAAACTAATTTATTTGAATCGAAAGGACACCAACTCATTGATGTAATTCTGTCAGAATGGCCTCTAAGGACTCGATTAGGTCTGGAAATAGTCTGGAATGAAGTGTCGTCTCCTGAGTTGTCGTCATTTAAGAAGTTGTGAAGAGAATAGCAATGAATGAGGCCTTCATAAGAACTAACTGCTAACCAGTTGGAGGTCTCTTCATCTTTAATTGAATTCCATCGGAGACACAAAATTATTCTTTTGAAGGCTTCGATTCGCAGTTTTAGACATAGTTTGTGGTTTTGGTGTTCAAATATATCAACCGTTCCGTTATCATTACCGACACTCAGATGTTTATAATTTGTTTTCCACATTATTTCACTTCTTTTTATTTCATCGTTGATATAATGAGTGAAGTCTTCCATTCTATTGCTTGAAATATAGTGTAAATATATCCTTCCAGTCGAATGGACAGAATATAGAGTTGATTCTTCATTATTTTCAAGAGAGGGGCCCCAAATCAGTCCATATATTTTGGACCATTCGGCAGACTTTCTGCACGAGTATCTTGGCATTTTTTGAGAAGAATTCAAATCAATGACAGTTATATCTCCGGAAGAGGTGCCGAAAGCTAATCGGTTCTCAAACTCCTGGTGCCAAACAATGGCCATACACTTTGAATCTTTCGATTTTTGAATTTGAATTCGTCGCTGATTAACAACTTTTAAGTTTTCATCGAATTTAATCACATGAATGCCGTCGCCAATAGCGATGGCCACTCGGGACGGGTCTATAGGAGAAACAGAGATGTCATGAACTCCGTGACTGAATGTATTAAAACAGTCGACAGCAGTTCTTTGAGACAAATCCCATACAATTATTTGATGGTCGAGTGAAGAAGTGATTGCGAGCATTGTCTTCGGGTCAATGGAAATACTAAAAATGACTGAACTGTGAGACAGGTATTTGTTTCTCAGATAACTCATAGGTTTATGAACTCGTATTTTACTGTCTGGGGGTTTGTTCGGCACTTCAATCGAAAGTATTTCTCCATTTCCGCAACCAATAAGTATTTGAAACTTCTCATTGAATCCCTGGTTGGGAACAAATGAGAGGGCGAACCAATTCTTTTGCTGAGACTTATTGGCATCCAATTTGATGTCTGCAATATTATTCTTGCGAATGACGTCCCAAACTTTGACGAACCCATCACGAGATACTGAGGCCAACACTCCTTCCTCATAATGGCCTTTTGTCCAACCAAATGAAAGGGAACAGATGTCGTCATTATGACCAGAAAGGGTTTGTTCCGCAGTCAGATTCGACATATTCTCCAAATAGATAACAGTTATGTCTCCGTTCATATATCTGTAAACAAATGAAAGATTAAATCAGTCACGAAGTCATTAAATGTTTTGTAACCGACCCGATGGCTAACTTCTTATTACCACAACCGCTGCAACAGATACAGGAGATCGCGATTTTGTTTCGATAATTTTCGCCGATCTTCAAAATGTCGGACACATTAGTCTTTGTATTCCAATAGATGACAACCGAATGCATGGAGTAGTAGACGACAGGATTGTCCTTATCGTCTGTCCAGTCAGCGGACAAAATCTTTTTCGACGGCAGATCTAAGTCTTCAAATTTATTTTTCTGATATATAATATTATTTGTGAAGGAGTGGATGAGCGCCGCCTCCCCTTCATTGGAACCGACGAACAGAATTGCATTTTTGTTTGCTTTGGCACTCATTTTATCGAATCGAGTGACCGAAACAATTGATTTGTTTGGGAACACATTCAGACAATCGAAGGCTTTAATTGACTTTTTATTAATTACTTCCAACAAACAAAGCATAGATCGGGCGCCGTATGAACACAACACTCGCTGGCAGTCCGTTGACGACCATATGTCCAGACATGAGGGCAAAAACCAATTGCAAAACGGACCCAAAGAGTACTCGACAATCATCTTCTTATCCATTACGATATCATTCGTTTCACTCACATCCAAACTCTTGTTAACTGTAGAAGAACCTCTTGATTCCATTATCGAGGACAATTGCTTACTAATAGATTGACAGACAAACTTAGCTGAGAAGGATAAACTTGATTAATTAATTATTTTCAGCCAAAAGTAAAGCCGTTTTTGAACTCAAAACAAGAAAAAGTAATTTTAAAATTCAATGTTTTTGTGTGAAAACACGTTTCGCATTGCATTACTGTTTTCCTGCCATCCGTTGATTTGGACCTTTTCTTTACATTTATTTTATTTCTATAATTCTGTTTTGTATATATATAAAAGTGTTTGGGCTTTATTTGTTGTCATTATTTTGAACTTTCATTTACTTAGATTACGTTAACCTGAAATTAATGGTTAGATCAGATGTGAACAACAGCTTCTTGAATGGCAGACCAAACTGTTGATAATAATTGTATTGAGAAGAAGAACTCATCTGAAGATGATTGGTATCTTCACTTTCAAGGGGCGGAGTCGAGGGTTTGGTTCGGAGTTTATAATCAGCTAAAAGTTGTGAAAAAAGAAAGATTTGTTAAGAATTATAGGATTAAAGAGTTGGACACAAGACTAACGCGTGAAAGAGTCAGAGCCGAAGTACGCTCCATTATGAAGATCAAAGACAAGTGCTTAGAATTGGGGTCATTAATGGCCACTATTTTGTTTGTCGATCAGAACAATATTATAATGACTCGAATCGAAGACTCAGTCAATGTCTGTGAATATCTTCAGAAGACAAATGAAGAGCAGTCCGTCAATGAAATGCTAATAAATTTGGGCCAAACTATCGCTCAAATACATAGTTGTGGTGTAATTCATGGCGACTTAACCACTTCCAACTTCTTGATTAGACATAACCATCAAAATCAATTGATTCCAATTGATTTCGGGTTATCTTCATTTTCGACTTCATCCGAAGATAGAGCTGTCGATCTCTATGTACTGGAAAGGGCTATAATTAGCACTCATCCCAACATTGACTTCGAAAGAGTTCTTCAATCGTATGACAAACATATGAGTAAAACTAAAAACGATGTCTTAAAGCGTTTGGAAGCCGTCAGACTTCGAGGCCGTAAACGACTTCTTATCGGATAAATATTTTATTCAAAATATATGTTATTTGTATTAATTTTACTCAAAATAAATATTTAAACAGAAAATTAGTTTTTGTAAAAATGATTAGTAGGGATAGTTTATCCTGTGGTTGCCTGTGCCCTTTGATTGTCACTTAGAGGGTTGTCTTCCATTATGGAAGTATATATATTGAAGGCAACAAAAAGAAAACACAATAAAATTGGACCAAAAAGCGCGCCTTCGAATCCTAAATAGAAGACTCCACCTGCAATGGCCAGACCAGTCAGATACGGATGACCAGCGCTAACAAGTTAATCATATATCAGTAAACATTGATTTGACTTTAAAAATACCTTTTGATTTCACTATAAATGGCTGAATCGACGAAAAGAGAGGGAAAGTATGCCACGATTAGCAGTAAAAGAGCTTTTATTTGTTGGTTTTGACCGAAGAATAACTCTAAAAATGCGGGAAAAGAGGCCCAAAAGGCGCTGAGAAAGGGAACGGCTCCGAAAACGGCTGCCATTACTAAAAAAGTTATTTGGATTACTAAACACTTAAATTTTTTAATAATCTGAGTCCTACCGGAAGGGATGTAAACGATATCGACATTGAAAAGGGTGTGAATGAGGAAAGTGTAGAGACCATAGAAAGATGACATCTTCAGAGATGCGGCGAACACTCCATTTATAGCCTCCTCAACGGCGCGACCAAACTTATTATCAGTGAAACAACTCTTTGATTGTTTTGTCACTTCTGATGGAAACATTCTGTTGACCAGTTCTATGGGCTTATAGTACTTCCCACTCGCAGACAACAAGTAGAAGAGGGCTGTCGTGAATATAACCTGTCATTCATTGGATTATATTTGGATTAAAAATATTAATAATTTAATGAACAGAACTGACAAAACTTAATCCCAAGTTCATGAGTCCTAATCCTCCGCCCAATAAAATTGAAAAAACAGCGGCAATTGCTGAGAAAAGAAGAGTGGCGTTCCCTTTAAGGACAATCCATACCGAGTCCAGTACAGAGATCAGAATATCGACATTTTCTTTGAGAATATTGAAGACAAGATAAAGATTTAGAGAAAAGAATGCATTCCAGAGCTTATCAATCTCATAGGGCCCTTTCATAGGGATATTGTCCGTGTCATTGCTCTTCCTAATCAACCATAAGTGATAAGCCCTGTCCCATAATTCGAGTATTTGCTTTTCGACAGCTGTGCTTTTAGTGACATTTCCGTCGGCGTTCAGTGCATTTTGAACCGAGTCTTTGATATATTGTCGGCCGTATTCATAGCCATTCCTCACCACTTGGTCGAGCATTTCGTCCACTCCTTTGAAGCTTTGGGGTAAGAGTTGACTCGACTCAGGATAATAACTGATTGTCTTATTGAAGACATTACTAATCGAATTAACCAAATGAAGACTTTCGCCATAAATCTAATATTCAAACGTTAAATATATATCAAATTAACTCTCGATTGACGAAAGCCTTAATTAATTTCTTAATTAACCAGCAAATAATTGAAGATTAAACAGACCTGAATAGACATAAATATTCCGAAGAACAGAACCGATATAATAGTAAAGCAAATTATGGTGAGACTCGTTATGCCATTCAGTGATGACTCCATTGTATTCATTATCTGAGTTTTAATGAAGACAAATAAAATCATTTGGTCAGTCATGAATAAGCTTGTTTAAATTAAGAATACGCAACTATCATAAAAATCTGTCAAAAGTGATCAAGTTCATTCAAGAGATCATTTCAATTAAAGTTTTTGAATAATTGAAATGTTAATTTACAAATTGGCTGGTTATAATTGATCGGCAAAAACTTGATCAAGGTAAAAAATAATGTTTAAATAGAAATTTAAATACCACTTCATCTCCAATAAGGAAATAATTGAATGCATTTCTTATTAATGGATGTAATAAAGCGTTGTTTCGTTTCTTTAAGAATCCGCTGAACCGATGAATATTATTGACTATAAACTTGGAGATATAAGTCGAACCAATTTTTAATAATTTGAAAATTATTGGAATGACAACGAAGAGAATGAATTTATAGCCCGACCAAGTTTGGATCTGTACAAAGACCAGTGACCACAAGACTAGACACAAATATAGATTGCTCTTGTTGCCAATCTCTCCATTAGTCGACATTAAACTTGCTCTCCGACTGTCTAGAACAATCTTAGGTCTGTCCTCAGAGATTGGACTTCGTCCACGAAACTCTATTTGATCGGTTTGGATACTATCCGAATCATTTTGTTCGATCTGATCACTACTGTTCTCACTGAATGATTGGTCACTTTGTAACTCTTCTTTATCTCTTAGAAATGAGTAGATGTAAGTTGAGATCGCATATAATGTCTTCTTTAGTTTTAACCAAAAGTTGAGGACCCCATCAATTTGATCGCCAGCACCGACGGCACTTCCGCCTCTTCCTATCGTCTTAATTACACCAATGATTATGATTGAGATTACGATTAAAGACAATAAATAGCCAATGGTTCCGCTCAAAGAGATTATATGAACCAAGAATAAGATCCATACGAATGGCGCTAAAAATGTTAGCCATTTGTCGGTCGAGTCGGACCAACAAAAGGAAAGTACAATTAAATAACCGATGGTGCAAGGTAATATTGTTACACTATTTGCTGGATCTGTTAAATACCATAATAAAAAACTGGTTGACTTTACGATCACATTAATCAGTGAATTATCGATGAAATAATAGAATATTTGCCAAACAAAAGACGGACAAAGCGATAAGAGATAAAATGAACCTAGCACTTTCTTATACTTCCAACAAAAGGCCAAAATAATATCAATGCCTTCATTGACCAAAACAAATGGTAAGCATATGGACGCCACTGTTATCGGTCTGCCATCGCTCTTCATGTCTTTGATCCATTTGATGGAACAGTGAAAGAGCCTTTGTTTAAAGGGATGAAGAGCTGATCCACAGAGTATAGCCCAAACCAGGGGCTGAAGGAATGGTTTCAAAATCCAATAACAAAAATATATTACAATTAAAACGAGTAATAAGAATATGAGTGCAAATGAATTATAAAATCCGGTTAAGAGTCCCTTTTCGTGGACCGGAATTATCGAATTGAAAACTTCATTTAAACCATTCAATCGGACCAGTGACAATTGTCTGCTCAGCCCAACTGATGTCTTCGACACATTACTTGCTTTTGGTGTTGTCTCTGACATCTCTTCCTTATTATCTCCTGAAGTACTGTCGTCCGAGACTTCACTCATATTATTAGATTTGCGTTAAAAGTGATTTGCCATTCAATTAGTTGACCATTACTTTGAGGTTACTTTGAGATCGAATTGTGGTCACAAATGGTCTCAACTCATAACTAATTAGTCGATTGAACTGAACTTTCAATTTTTAAATCACTGCTTAATCTGACGATAAGTTTAACTTAAAAAAAGTAAACAGTGAGTCATCTTTTGAACGGATATAAGAAATGAATGATTAACTGTCAGATACACCCAATAAATATGTAGATTGGTGAGTTATATGAAAAGTTGACAAACTCAGTTAGACTTTCATTAGTAGTCGTGGATCTACTGTATTCTGGATCTATTCAATACAATTATTTAGAACTTAAAAAACAATCGTCAAAATTCAAAGTTTGAATTCAAAGTAATGAATTTCAAACCAAACAACAAAGTGGTAATTTATGGACGAAATAAGTGAAAATAAAATGAGCAGAGACAGCATTTTATTTGTCCAAAGCCTGACTTATATACAGAAAAGCAAACATTTAATGAAGATCTTCGGTGTCGTGATAAACAAAATTGTGTCTTTGATGATAAAGGAGTGAAGAGAAACCCAAAACAATAACAAAAAGTCACTTTTCATTGTTTTTTGTTTACAAAACGGTTAGACTTTTGATTGCTTTTTAACTTCAAATCAATTATTAATGGTTTGATTCACGGATTGGTTATTAAATTTTGAGAACTATTGTCTGATTTGATCAGAAAATAGTGATTATGTCTGAGGTGTCATTTGTGGCCACCCGTCGGAACGGAAGAGCTCTTTGTTTTGGAGGCTTTTTCTATCACATCAACAAAACAGTAGACGAAAGATCTTATTGGAAGTGTCGGACAAAGGGATGTAAAGCCACTCTGGTCACTATCAATGATGTGATCAATTCAAGTTCGGGCCAACACCAGCATCAGCCCGAAGACTCGCGTGTCGAGGGTTTGGTTGATAGCAGTCCGGCCACGAGGAATGGCCCAAAAGCCGGACCTAATCTCAAACAATTGGTTCCATATTCACAACAAAACAATTGTGTCAAAAAACAACGAAATAACGAATTTCCTAACAATTCTTTAACTAATAAAAAGTTGAAACCAAATAATAACCGAAATCCGAGTCATAATTACGTCAAATATGTAAACAATGATAACGACAGTGAAGATAATGCCTATCCATTAATTACCACTCACATGAATGGCGAAGACTTAATGGACTCATTTGTCAATCATTTGAATGTTCAAATAGAAGTCGATGAGAGCGGAAAAGTCAAATTCGAAGATATTGAAGACAATTATGACGGCACTGAAGAATCAGATGAACTGTTCCCTGAGAGTTCGACGACAATGGCATTGATGCCAAACATTGACATTAAACCGAATAATATTTATTTCACAAACAGTTACACAAATATTGAACACTTTGACATCGAAATGAATAATCTCTTCGAAGTGGTCCGTCAGTCGGGTTTCAATAGTCTAGACATCGAACAGATTTCTAAAGACTGGAACTTCTGGAAGAAAAGATATTTAGAGCTTAAGAGAGCCCGGAATAGAGCCAAACACTCGACGTCTACCGGTTCTAATGACTACGAAAGTCTTCGGCTTCAGCTGGAGATCGCTCTAAACGCCAAAAATAATGCCGAAAACGAACTGAAAAGAGTCCGAAACAGTCTTAAAGAGTCGCAAAACAATGTTTTAGCCCTTCGGTCGGTCCTCAAGAAAAACCTTTTGAATGGTTCTAATAATCAATGTATTGCTCTCATCAATGAAATTAATGAATTAAAGCGGAAAGTGAGCGCTCAGGTGGACAGTCATCAGTCAAACCTGAATCAAGTCAAACGATTACTTTGTTTAGATGACAATGACTTGAGGGCAGAGTTCGACCAATTGGCTCAGGAAAGGGATGACGCTCTTAAAGATAATTTCGAACTCAAACAAGAGATCATTATTCTCAGGAGTCAATTGTCTTCTTCTTTTGGAGACAAATCTGATTAGGATTTGTCTTAAATTCTCTTCTTTCTAATCGACGCCTGAAATGTCTTTTTATTCAATTAACCAAAAAAAATAATTGAATAGTTTTTCACTGTTTATATGTTCTAACGTTTAATACTAATAATTATTTACTGAAAAACTACTTAATTGTGGAATCGCTTAGATTTTAAAGATTTTATAATAAGATTCAAATAATGACTATTCAAATGCAATAACATTTTTATAAAATGTTTAACCAGTAATATATTGGAAACTATTATCTTTTGACTCGACTTTAGTTTTACAAGAAAACAATTTAATTACTTTTTTAAAGAAACCGAAACTTTTTCATAGTTTATGAAAAATTAATTCAAATAACTAAAAAGTAATAAAATACTATACAATTGAATCATGAATTTTAGACAACATTTGACATCCAATTCATTAAATAAAGATTCTTTGATTAAATTAGTTTATTATTTGATCGATAGTTTGCATAAATTATGATTTATTCATATGTTTTACATATTCTGTAATTTTTTCTTTGATATCATTTTAGATTTTTTGTCATTCGTTTCAAAACTTTATTTGTATTTTCTTTGACATTAAAATTCAGTTCATTTAATAAAATTAAGTCATTTTTGGAATATTTTTTTCATTTTTACATTTAATTTCAATTATGGATTCTTAAAAAAAAATTAACAAATTGTCATTTCAATACAGATTAAACTGGACTTCATTATCCCTGTCCTCAAATTGAATGTTGTTTTTGAGAATGTCTTAGTTTGTAATTGTCGATTACTTCAAAATATGGTGTAAATCGAACGGGTTAGTCACCTATTCTCCTCCTTGTAATAGGTAATGAGTTTTGAGACGAGTGCAATAGCGTATTAGTTTACTATACTTTTATTTATTGGAAGAAAATTAGATTCTTAGTCCATTTGGACAATTTTATTTATTTATATTTATTTAATTTCAAAGCATTTGCTTTTATTTGGAAAAAGGCTTTTTCTAAAATAATTAAATCTGAGAGTTTAGTCGCGAAATTTGGATTTGAGTGACGCCGGAAGGGGTACTATATATACGATAGTGTTTATTAAATAAAATGCGATCACAAATATGTAAATGAAAGCAAAGTTCTTCCAATAGATGAGAGACCACTCAGGGATGTCCTTTATTTCTTTCAAACGCTGTTCTAAAAAGTGGTTTCCATTGAGGAAAACGCATTTCCCGGGAATTATATTTGTCTGACAGGACTCGACTGTTAGGTTGTCGGCAATGAATGGCGATCTGTCTAAAGCCTCATTGTATTGAAACTCATTGAAATGGAGGGTCCAACCGGACCAGTAGTATATGTTAACAAAGTTGATGTAATAGAGCCAATCGGGTGCGGCCAACATTGAGCGCAATGTAGTGCTGCCCAAAACCAGATCAAAAGATAATAAATAAATGGTAGTGACGGCGGCCACGAATGGAGACTTTATGAAACACATGACAGCGATTGTGTGCTGCTCAGCATAAGCGTAAATCGCCCACAAAACAGCACAGAATATACTCCATCTTTCTAACCAGTAGTCATCGTAGCGAAGTTGTGTCGACAAATAGACAATACTTCCCGCTCCCCATATAGTTAGTAGACTGAGCGGTAAATTTGATAATATTTGTGTAATTATAAACATCGGTCCTCTATAGAGACCCAAACGGGACGACTCCTCATAAAATCGATTCCTATGTGAAGCAACTGAAAAAAGAGCAGAGAATATAAGCATTTTTTATTAATTTTTTATTAATTGCTACAAATTTCATATGAATTGTCATTTGACTCACAGCTGTAAGCAGTGATCGCCGGAGCGATGAAAGTGATGGCAGACAACACGTTAAATAATATACCACTCCGTGACTGAAATGAATTCTGTGTGTTTTCTAAGGCCGGAGCGATGAAGCAATAAAGCAATGCACAGAACAATGGCATCACTAATAAACGGATGAATAGTCTTCTGACAGTGAAGGCAGACATGAATTGACGGGAGATTAGAGCACTCATTACTTTGAAGGAAGAGGCTCTGCCATAAGCTGTTAGAGGAATATTAACTGGGATAGGTGCCGGAGCCCCCATAAATTTACGATATTCGTGTCCTTCAACTTTGAATTTATCGACCAGAGCCGCAATTTGTGCCGAAGATTCTATAAACCGATCCCTACTTCTTCTGTCGACAGTTGATAAGCAAACTATAAATCAAATGTTTATTATTTGACTGCAAACCAAATGCAATACTAACGATAATACATGAGAGGGTTTTCCAACTCAGGACAAGGAAAGCCAATACTGCGAAAGTAGTCGATCATCATTCGTGTGCTGCCGGTGTAGACAATGTCCCCCAAACATAAATAGGTGACCCGATCCAGAAAAGGAAATATATCGGATCGGGGCTTATCCATGGTTAGCACAACTATGCGCTGGTATTTCTTTGCGTGATTTGACAAAATCGATACAACAAAATAAGTATTCAGTGGATCTAAGTCTCGGGTGGGGTCGTCCAGTACTAATAGAAGTGGGTCTCTTATCATCTGAATGCCTATCACCAGACGTTTCCTTTCCGATACATTTAGCTCAGAGACATCCCTTTTAGCGAGACTGGTCAGCGCCAAGTCTGCTAATACTTGTTTGACTCGACTTCGCTTAAGACTACCGTCTCCTCTGATTGTCATTTGGGAGACATAACTTAGTGTCTGTCTGACGCTCAAGCCTTCAATTAATTGGGTTTTCTTCGAAACAAAACCGCACTGTTCTTGAAATAGCCTAAGAGTAAGTGGAACGTCATTAAGCAGTATTTGACCCCTTGTGCTTCCCTGACTGACTCTGTGGCCGATCACGTCGATCAGAGCCTTTTTGCCGGACCCTTTGCTGCCTAATATAGCCATCACTTCTCCTGAATGTACCTTTGATTAAACCAAAAGTCATTAATGTCTTTATCATTACTTTACTATTAATTCAGTAATCGATTGGATTATCGTTTGAGTTTATAAGTTATAACATTAACTTACATTAACTTACATTAACTTACATTAACTTACTTACAAAATCGTGACTTAAAAATGGATTAAATCTTTTTGTTAATCATTATTCGCTTAGTTTTCTTTTTCAACTCAATTTTCTTCCGAACAAAAAACAAATGAATTTAAACTTTGTTTCCCTTATTTTATAAAACCTATTTTCGAGTTATCCTGTCATTTAGTAGAAAATATTTAAATATACTAATATAGAACCAGAGCCTTATTATTTCAAATGAATCACAAAGTATTTTCTTGAACATTTCTCATTCTTGGTTATTTTCAGATAAATTTGGTTTTATGGTTAGATCTAGTCTAAATTAATTGTTGAAAGCTCAATTAAAAATGTATAAAGTAAATAGTGAATTTGTCTGATACTTGGAGTCTGAAACTCTGTCTAAAAGCTAAACAATTCACTAAATCAGATGCGCACATATGACATGAAAATGTATCTTACCCATGTATGTTTACACTATTTGATAATATTAATTGTTTTAAAAGGTATGTTACCTCACAGGATATATCCTTAAGTATGAGACCGGATGCAACAGAACCGGTCACTTTAGACCAGAATGAAGTCTTGTTGGGCACTATAGGCCCACTGTGCGATACACCAATAAGTTCCAGCATATGTGGTATTGACAGTGTTTCCACACCAGCAGGTGCTCCAAAACTCATCTAAATATTCAGATTTTAGAATAAAACATTAATTTGTTTAATCAAATGCTGTGAAACGATTGAACGTCTGTATAAAGTCATAGCATATCATATCAGTGCAAAATAAATTCATTTATTAATGGTTTGAGGATTCACTTAAGATCAGGTATTCATTGAAAAGAGCAAAAGTCAAAATAATTGTCTTGCATTAAAACAATCGCTATAATGGGTTACATGAAAAGGATTACATATTTTATTGCTTTTATCCTAATTTTTAATATTTATTGGAATTTCGAGATAAATAATGAGAACATTTTGAACGTACCTTTGATTGTCTTTTAAGCGATTCAGGAATTAATGTGGGACTCAATAATGAGAACTCAAATTCAGATTAATTGATGCGATGAAAGTTTGTTAGACTTTCAGATTAAATTTTATTTGTTAAACACTTTTATAGAAATAGTCAGACACTAATCCTTCAATCAATTGATCGCTTTTTCGATTGATTGTGGATTAGAAGCCAAGATATAACACGATTTGCATAAAATATTGAGTCGCTTTGAGCTGAATAATAATCTGTTGATATTATCAAAAAGAGTGAAAAAGTTTTGTCACTTTTTCAATAATACAAATAGTGTTGACTCCAGGATTACTTTTGACACAATGTTTCACAAGAATACCAATGCATTTGACGGACCCATTGGCTGATCCATTAATGCTTATGTTAGCCTTACAGTCAAACACCCGAATATCAGCCAACCATAACAATAATTTTAAATATAAGTCGGTTCAATTTGAAAATTCGTTACTAACAGATTAAAAACTAATAGACAAGCATGACTATTTTTAGTATTTCACATGACATGCAAACAATTTCTTATTAAAAAATTTGAAGAAATTTCAATATTTTATATGAATTTTAGTTATCATTTTCACTGAAGAATTGGATGGAAATGTTGTGAACGGATAGCGAACGCCTTTTTGGATGTGGAAAACAAACAGGTTTTGAGTTCGACGACGTTCTGCCTTTCCTGAGCTTTTATATAATTAGGTCGAACAGGTAAGCAAAGGTAATCCTATTGGTAAGTACACAGCCTTCCATTACATAGTAGGCTGTTGTCGGCGCTCATACCTGTTCGTCCACAACAAAATATTTCGTTTTGAAAATTTCAAAGTGAGAACCGATAGTCTATTCCAGTGCTAATGCATCACAAATAAGACCTGTCTCTGGGGTTGAGAGAATTCCTTTCATTTTGTTGTTCTCCTGCTTAAAGCCAAAAGCCATCCAAATTGGATTCATTGCAGTCAACTCTCTCTTGTTTTTCAGTATATTTGTTTTATTCAGAATCCTCGTTGCGATAAATAAATGTTTAACTAATTTATTGAATTTATTAAATGCTTTTCTCAACGTTTTTCCTCTTATTTTCATCTTTTATTCGTCCATTCAATAAGGTTTGTCATCCGTTTAATTATTCTTCATTTTATAACTTCTATTATGTTTGACATTCGAGTCATACAAATCACATATCACTGAGAATTTTCTTCAACCAAACTTTTATTCAAATTATTCAAATTAAGTGTCATTTGAAGTGAAACTTAATTGGTTTTATAAACATCTGAACAAAAGACAACAGTAATATTAAGGCAAAAGCTTTCTCAAAACAAAATTTACTTTATATTCATTTGTAATTCAAGATCTTTACAAAAAAATAGTTTATATATCAGGGATGAAAGTAAAAAGTTCATCTACTAAATCATTCTTATTTGTCTTAATTATACCTAAACATACCTACAATTCTATAATAATTAGGCTTTTAATTAATAACATTCTTGATCAAATTAAAGTAAAATATCACGAAAATAAATCAATTTAAATTTAATTTAAGACATGGTCTCGAATAAAACCATGGTAAGCTAAATAGTTATAACTGAGATATTTTAATTGATGGAAAAATATAGTTATTTGAAATTACAATTTTTAATATATTTGAAGACATTTAGTATTTGATATTTAAAATCACGATTACCTCTGATTTTCCTGCTTTAATCGATTGCTTTGTTTAATGTCATGTAATCATAAATACATTGGAAAAGTCAATTGATTTTAGTTTATTAGATGTTTATGTGATGAAATTGAAATGTTTTGAATATTTGCGAGCAATAAAGCAATTAAGTGATGGCTTCAACTTAAATATCAGCGAAGGTGTAGTTGTCGTGTAATTACATTCTTTGGAGATGAAACATAGATATTGTAGTAATTCAGGTATATTTCGATTGGAAAGTGTCAATGAATCACAATATCCGCTATCAAAACGAGTTTTTGTCTTCTGTAGTATCCTTCACATTCACATTCGCCGACATCTTTCAAATTCAATTTCCATTTGTCTGAGACTCAATTTTATCTTAGATCAAATGTCAGACATGAGGATACTTGCACTAAATTGTGTCTTTATTACTAATCATTTATGATCATGTACATCTATAAACTTTAAATGTCAATTTGGAATTCAATAACCCTTTGGTGAATGTACATTCTTTTGGTAGACATTTTATTAAGTTTTGTTTTTCATTTTATATCAGGTATGAATTACACGAGTATTAGATTCCAGACAAAATAATTCAAAGAGTTTTGGAAAACATAGTTTTATCTCAAATATTTAACTGATATCAAGATTTTATTTTAAGTACATGTAAATAAAGTGCAGGAATCAGCAAGCTCATCAACTTCAGAGGGTCAGATAAAGTAGTTAAAATTTTGGAAAATTTGCTAGGTGGATGTCAGATGGGTGAGCATAAAAATGACTGACCAAAATAATGACCGGAAAGGACTATTTTCTTCTTAAAAATAGGGATTGGTTTCAAAATTGTTTGAACTTTGGGTTTTTGGTTTAACCTGCACTCTTGCTGGTCCCTGATAAAGTGATGACCGGTTATAACTGTCACTCACTGTAAATCGATTCTCAATTTCGTATATAAAGGTTATTATTCTTTATTTGATAACCGCCCGCAGGACAAGACTCGCAGTTTCTAATCAAACAAATGCTGAAAATATAGTCTTTGAAAAAAAAATTTGAGTTCAGATTGAGTTTAAAATAGAATAGGTCTGTGGTCTCATTCACATCCAACTCTTTGAATTAATATCAAGTTATTTTAGAATTAGTTTCATAACTCCACTGATTCGGATATTTGTAAAAGGATTGATTTGATTATAACTTGTAATTAAAACCAATCATTAAAATATTTCATTAGTGATTAAAGCGATTTTAAGCCTTCAATTAAACGCATGAATTCTTACTTAAATTATTTAATTATAAACGAAAGTCTGAGGCGAATGAAAATCAAAAGAAAGATAATTTAGTAAATTTTTTTATTTAAATTTTTAGTATTGATTTAACATTTGATAACATTTGATAATCAGGTCCATTGAATGCACGAATCGGTTCTTCATTGTTTGATCGGCTAAAATGTGGGACTCGGAGGCCCGCAAATATTCAATGCCTTACAGCGGAGGAAATGCTTTTAATAATTCTGAAGACCTGCACGCCTGGTCCATTTATAGACAGAACCTTAACGCAGATTTTAGTGAATCAGCACTTGGAGTCAATAAGAGCAACAATTCTGAGCGTCCGTTCGGTAACTTTCAGCTCAAAGAGACGACAGTCAATAATATTTTGAATCATCCGAAATATGGACCTCGTTTCAAACAAGATGCCTATACTTACCTCAGGTTTGGTTTGCCCCGAGTCAAAGCTACTCAAAGTGAAATAGGAGCCATTAGAAGGCCAGAAGACATGGCTGGTACCGGAAATCATCGCATCAGTGGTCATATTCGGTCTAATGATCACAATAATCATATGACCACTGATTCGAGTAATGCATCAGATTCTCCATACACCAGACGCAAAGAAGTAAAAAGAACATGGAAGAGTGATCCCGATCTTCTCAAGACCAACACAGAATCAGCAATGAATGGTCACTATGAACGCAATCCTCAGCGACATCACCAAAAATCAGATCCTAAACATATAACGAGTCAATCATTACTATCGTTTAACGCCAAATCCCAGAGTGAATCAGACCTGCGTTTCGCTAATAATAATGGTTATGGTATGAAGAACGACGGCGCCTCCCTCTCCCAGTTTGATATTAGCAATGGTTTACCTGCAAAACATCCACATCTGATTGTAAGAAACCTTTACTATGAATTGGATAAGTCTTCGACGTGGAGACGTCTTTGCGGAGTCCGCAGACAAAAACTCAAAGTTTTGGATAATGTAAGCTTCGATGTGAGGGCCGGAGAAATGTTGGCTCTCATGACAACAACGGGTGAGTTTGAACACACTTTTCTCTAAGCCATTAGTTCAATCAATTAGAAAGAAAAGCAAAATCATTGACTCAGTTATCATGTAAAGTTGTCGCCTTGTCTCCAATACATACCCTGTCATACTTCTGGTTTTTTGCAAACTAAATGAGTGGTCATTTAAATATCAAGTGTGAAGATCACAATAAGAATTTCCGCAATTTTCATGAACTCATTTCCTAATGAATTAACATTTTTCGTGTCATATTCTTTATGTGTATTTCATTTGAGTTCAGAGCAAAAGTTAGCCCAAAGGCTGATTTGCGAGTACTGTCCCTTCAGTGCAATTATTCTCTTTGTGTTTTATTTTTCTTAATGATAAAAGAAAAGAGTATTTGTGTTGAAATTGATTTAACTTAAAAAAAATCAGTTTTTGTTACCAAAACATAAATAATTTCCAAAAATATTTTCTAATATGTTTTCAAACTGCTCATTAAATTTTTCTTGATATGATTAAAAAAAAGGGTGAAGAGGGAGCCTAAAATTCTTTAGAACTTGTTGAAATTTTTAACCAAAAAAAAAACAAATTCAGTAAAAAATATTCGTTAATTTTTTTGCAGAAAAATGACCATAATCTAGTAAAAATAGGTATAAACTGGATTTGAAAAATTTTATTTTATTTAAACTGTTTTTAGAACAATTTAGTCAAAATAACGTCAATTAAGATATTTTAAATATTTTGAAGGGACCCTAAGAGAATCAAAATGAGGAGGTGCCCACAAGACCCCCATTTAGAATAATTGTGAAAACTGCGATTATAACTGGCTCAACTTCGAAAAAGCCATCTCTAATAAAATTAATAACAAAAATATTTCAGTAACAAATTAGAAAATAAGAATAGTTTATGTCACCTTGTGCTAAATATATGAAAAAATTTTAATCTTATTAATCA
>JAQIWP010000711.1:0-21060 GCA_034695525.1 Euzetes globulus | reverse complement strand
AATGTCTGCCCAATAATATTTGTAGCCGTCAGGCCCATCCAAATTGAACTTCTTTTCATCACTAAAGATGACTGAATGCCATTTTTTTCTAAAAGTCTTGTGATTCTTCGCCCAATTCAAGCGGAACAGTTTGTGCATATTTGTAAACTTTGGACCCATTTTTAGTTTCAAATATTTCAAGTTTACGTTGTTTGAGAGCACCCACCAAAGCGTAGAACTGCTCGCCTGAAATCCATTTATTGCTTTTGAGTCTTTAACTGACAATCCTTTGGTCACTACGTCTCTGCACAGCAATCTTTGTTTGCGTCTAGTAGTCTTAAAAGCCTTTCCTTTGCGATAATTTGTCCCATAGTTCTCCTTATTTCTCAAGAAATTCGAAATAACGCATTGGAAGCGGCCTAAAGTCTCTGCTATTTTCGTGTCACTCATTCCCCAGGAATAGTAGGCCACTATTTGTCTCTTGTCGTAGTCTGAAAGTCGCTAACCCTTCCCATAACTTTTGTAAAAAGAAAACACAGGAATTCTTTGATAATCAATGGTCGCGCGCAGTCAAACTCAATTACTTGAAATGGGTTTTACAGCTAATTTTTAAAGATCTGCTCGAGCAGTTTAACCCTTTGCTCAATTGTTATGATTTTCACATATCTGTTGTATTTTGGTATACCTAGCACACCACAAAATTTTGGGACAGATAGACAAGTGGTAAAAATTTTATTACAATTTTCCGACCAAACTCAATTACTTGAAATAAACTGTATATAGCACAGAGTATTTCCAATCGCTCTCCATTTCTAACCCTTGAGACGAAAAATCTGCACTACAACAGGTCATTTTATTTTAGTCAAATTGTAGCTTGAACATTAAGTTTATACTTAAATCTAAACTTCATTATATAATTAAATTTTATGTAAGAAATATTTTTGAGTTACAATTTGACTAAAATAAAATTATCTGTCTGGAGTGCAGATTTTTGGTATCAAGGTTTGTTCAATTCTGCTAGACACTTAACTTAATTACATTCAAATTAAATGGGTTTAAACATGAATAAGGAACAAAATAATCTCTTCCCACTGTATTTCCGAACTCCATCTTGGGAAAATACCTTACTCTCAAATCAAGGGGATGCAAGGGGAAATTTTTAAAAAACCTAAGGTTTGGAAAAATGGTCCCATGGAAACGTAGAAAAACTGACCCCCAAAAATTTCATTTTTAGTAATTATGGCCAAAAAATTACCGTTTTTCTTAATGGCAGCCAAAAATCTGCCATTTTATCCCTTAAATTAAGAAATTTAGCACTGTAACTTGAGTGATAGCTTCATTATGACTTAGATAACCTAGTTACTTAGTTAACACTCTAAATTGCCAGAATTAAGCATATAAAAAACAAAATGGCGGCTTTTTCGGCGGCCATTCTGAAATAAACCCTTAGATTTTTGTCTGAAAATTAGTCATTATCCCTGCCATATCCCCTTAGGGTCAAGGACCTTGCACACCCCTGTCTTAAATTTTACTTAACGTTTGGTAAAAATTCATCATTTTGCCTTACCTTTATACTTCACCCTTTGTGTCTCTGATTTTTGCCATCCCTATTACATATGAGTCTAGGAAAGATACGATTTTTCTCAAATTGATAAAGAGTGCAGTTATCAAGAAGTAAACAAGGAAGGTCTCTGATTCATTATCAAACTAATAACTTATTATTTCAGGTAACAAATATTTCTACAATTACTATGTTTTATACATGATAATTAATTTTTAATTACCTATTTAAATTCATTTTATTTAACATGTTTTCAACTAAAAAAAATTCAATATTCTTAGAAAATAAAACGAAACTTTTAAATTGAAAAAATGCTAAGTCTATGGGGAGAAATTCCATGTTAAGTCTATGGGGAAATTCCTATGCTAAGTCTATGGGGAAAATCCAATCTTAATTCAATTGCACGACTGAAGGCTCACAGTTTTGGTTCATAACTTTGAGCAGATCAAATATTGTTTACGAAGATTGGGCTATTCTGGCCTTAAATTTGTCTTAATTCTAGCTATAAATTAATATTTAGACAAAAATGTTTAATGTAATCAGAAAAATAATAGGAATTATAGAAATTTGTAATCAGAATAAGTAGTTTAGAGATTCCCATGTTAGGTCAATTGGAGGGGAAATAGCTTTGGGATTCTTCATGTTAAATTTATAGAAAATAGACAATGTTAAGCCAATAAAAGGGGAGAAGATATTTGGTCAATTGGAAGCAATGCTGTCCATGAGTCCATGTTTATTTTATAAGAAGTGGCTAATGTTAAGTCTATGAAAAAAGCTAATTATGTATAGTGTAATTTAGTATTGGATAAGATAAAAATAATTTAGTTTAAAGGTGTAAATGTAGTGGGGATTAGGTTTGAGCAAACCCTTGTTTAAAAATGACCTCATGTCAATAATGTTTATAACTTTCATCGAGATCTATTATTTCAGTATAAAACTCCGATTATAAAGATTAACGGTTATAATTTGGCCAAATTAGAAGCAACGGAAGATCCAAGGGTACTTTAATGAAATCTGTTACTTATAAACAATCGTGTATTAAAAAAATTTCCTTATTATTGACAGTTCATTAAAGCCGTTCCTTAAACTGCTTTCTGAAATACACAACATTAGTACAAATATTAAAAAATTTCGGAAAAACATCACTTGATGGGTAATTAAAATTGAAAAATTTGAAAACTTTTTCTCAATTCCAACTAAAAATTTAAACAATCAAAAATTACTGAATATATTGTGTAAATCAGTATCAAATTTATTTGAATTAAAATTTATTGAACTTAATTAAACAATGATTAGGGAATTAGTTATTTGCTTATAAACAAACCCGGCTATGAGCAACAAATTTTCAAAACACTGAGCTGATTTTTATATCTGGTTTATATTGTATATTTAAGTTTAGTGGCAGATGTTGTAGTGAAAGAGTCAATAAGGGACACACTTTAAAATTAAATTAAATACAACACAATCTTTTATAAACACTAACTCTGTTGAATAAGAGGACAGGAATTTACATTAAGCCATGTGCTCATCATAAACCCTAAACATAATGAAAAAGAGAAGTGATTGTGTCAACTCCACCATGTATTGGCCTTCCATCAGAATCAGTCCTAGAATGATGGCATAAAAGCCAGCATTTAATTAGAATATAACAAAATAGCAGTTGCTCAAACAAAATCTATTTATATTAAATTAATATATTTAGACAATCTGCTTTACTTTAGTCAGTCTCAAAGAATAAATGTTCGATAGAGAGAGTATCAGCCAATTAGAATCTTATTTGTAATATAAAAATCTAATCGAAAAGAAAATTATTTGATAATATTTAAATCTTATGTTTAATTAAAAGATTGTATTTAACCAGTTCCTAGTAATGTAAAAAAGGTAAGAGAATTATACAATGATAATATAAAAAGAAGAGTTTCGTGAGAGTTTCTATGACAGCAAAATGGGTATAAATAGTAGAACTTCTCATTCACTTCTTTGGACTTATTTTTAGAATCTGTTCGGTTGTCCTTTCGATCAGTACTTTAATTCAACAAAATATCTATTATAACACGATTACGATAAAGAGTTTTGACAATTCAATTCTAAATTGTAATTAGCGATTTTGAATGTCCTTTTTCAGGCAAAAGTGTCTCATTGCCCTATATAGTGTTTTATTCCAAATATGGAAAAATTGTCGTTTTTATAGCACCCTATAACTTTGATATTCCTTTTTTAAAAATTTATTTAATTGAATTGATATAAATTTCTGTCATCAAACTTATATTCTATTATTTAGGAAATTTATCCTTTTTAGCGAAATTAAAATGTGAATGTAAATTTTATGTTTTAAAGAAACTTTTAACACTGATACTAAATTTTTAAAAAATAATTTTAATTGAATTTAATTGATATAAATAGCTCTCATCAAGTTTATATTATATTATTTAAATTTAATCATTTTTTAAAAGAAATAACAATGTGGATCAGATCTGTTTTATACTTGGTCAATATTTTATTGACAGAAGCCAATTGGGAATTAGTATTTTCTGATGAGTTTGAAAATACTACCTTTGATGAAAATAAATGGATTTTTGAAAATGGACAATGTGATGGTTTGAATACATTTTTCTCATTTTTCCATTTAGTTAATTAACCAAATTTATTAAATAAGTTGCAAAGGGATTATACAAATCATCATAAAATTACTAAATAGATTTCTTTTGATATTTTAAATTTAAAATAAATTTTATTTAACACTTATTTATCTAAACTGAAATCTCATTTCATTTTCTATTGGTTGTAAAAAATTTAAGTTTTTCCATATTAAGAAACTTATTTAAATATTTTATAAAAATTAAAAACAATATTTTTAATCGATATTAGTACTTTAATTCTGTCATGATGAGGATATTAACTATTTTTTAGGTATAAAAGAACCCAATTGTCAAACAGGTCGGAAGGAAAACCTTCAAATTATTGAGGGAACGCTCGCTCTAAGCGTGTTTCAAGAAGACTATTCGAAAAATGAATTAAGTTTGGCTGGTTTAAGGACAAAAGGGTTCTTCAATTATGGTAGGTTGGAGATCAAAGCTGCACTGCCAGTTGAAACAAAGTTATTCCCGACCATAACAATTAAACCAATAAATTTACTAATGGAAAATTCTAATGAAAATGTGATTTTTGTCGCTATGTATGAAGAAGATATTGGTTTTGCGAATTCTATTTCTTTCAGAAATATGCCTGATGATCAAAAACATTCTGTTATTTTTCAAGAGGACATTAATAAATTAATAAAAAACTTTATCATATATGAGTTGGAGTGGACCCAAACAAGCATTACTTGGAAAATGAATGGCAAAAAAACATTCTGGTATAATTTGTCACAAATTGCACATCCATTCAATAGACACTGCTATTTGGAATTCGGATTGGTGACCGTTAAACATTCATTAGCAAACAATAATAAATTACTATCTGTTGATGACGTGATCGACTGGGACTGTCCCGCACTTATCATCGATTACGTAAGGATTTATCGCTGGAACAGTTCAATAGCTAATAAGACAAAAATTTTAAAAGAAGATAATTATTTCGATATTTTAGAGATTTGTAGGAGTATCCGGAGCTCAATGAGACCCAGAATAGATTCATTGTTATTTAAAAATACATTTTTTCTGAACAATACTATCTCGGTTTCTAAGGAAAATAAAACGGATAACACTCTGGTTGTAGTAATATCATCTATATGCTTTCTCTTTTTGATTATATTCTTTCCATTAATTATTTATTCATTTAAGCGAATGAAAAGAATGAAACAAAAGTTTGTTGAAGACATTGAAAAACTAGTTATTTATGACGACAATGAAGTCTTTATCGAAGACATCAATAATGACAACGTATATGATGTGCCGATCTATGATTGGAATGATTCGAATTCTATAATCAATTCACCAGTTGTTCATGATTATCTTGAAATAATAAATACGAGTTAAGATTATTTCAAAATATCTTCAGTTTTATTAACCACAACTTATTTTATTTCAGTTTTTAAATGAATTTAAAACTTATAATAATTTATTATCAATTTATTGTTAGTTTTCGAAAAATTAATTTCTTTATCAATAAGTTGTTATTTAATTTCTTTTATTTAATTTTGATTCTTTAAAAATAAATAATAAATATTTTTTAAATTTACAATTATTCATTTAATTCAAAAATTTGGTGAAAACTAAATTCCTTCACATTATTAAATTAACACCTAATTCAATATAACCAAATCAAAATATTTTTTGGAAAAAAATTTATCAAAATATATAATGATCTAATATGAGTTGTAAATTAATATTTGTTACATGAAGTCTACCTCAATATTTCTTATCAAAAAAGGTTTTATAATGAATGGTTTTATTTTAAACAAAATAAAAATATAATATTATAAGAAATATTTGTAAAAATTTCAATGGATTAGCATTTTTGAAATTATATCAAACTTATGTTTTACCGATTCTAGAATACAGTAAAATTTCACTTAATTTAATTGAAAGCCAATCTTCCAGATAAGAAAAGATTCAAAAAAGGTGATTAAAATAGTTTATTTTTATAAACATGGTAAAGCTTATGCGAACTATGAAGGAATGCTAAAAAATTTAGATTTCTCATTAGATAGTTGCCGAAAAATTCAATTATTAAAACAAGGTTTCAAAATCAAGGCTAAATTTAAGTATATAAAAAAGAGTTATATCAATGAAATTACTTTTATTCGAATGAAAGAAACGGCGATTTTGTAAAATAAATATCAATCGGAATTTCTCTGTAAAACTATTCAATACTTTGCCCACAGATATAAGAAATGAGACAAAATTGACAAATTTGTCAAATAATTGATGGATTTTTTTAATTGTATCCCTTGATACATTTTGTTAACTGAAATAAACATTATTATTATAGGTATATTTAGATTTCGATTTTTATTACGATAATGAAACAATATAAATTTTTAATTCTGAAAATCAAATTTATACAGCAACTTCTGAACCCACTTAATGTGCTAAAATTGGGGCCAATTATGATTTTTTGAACTTATTTACAGCAAATCCTGCATGAAAATAGTTGGTCTATTGAAAATTTTTCAGATTTGATTAGAATAAAATAATTATTAACAATGTTTCTTAAAAATATTCTTAGAACCTAATGAGAAGAAAGACAACTAAGTTAAGGGCGTCGGCAGATCTTATATCATTATAGGTTATAAATTAATTAAATTATTTCTTCTAATATAGTGCAATTGATAATCTGTTTATTTTTAAAATTGAGTATAATTTGACTATAGAAAGTCTAATAAGGCAACCGGAATAAGACAAATAAAGCAAATTGAGATAGCCTAATTGGGAATTAGAGCAAGCCTAATAAAGCAACTAGAGGAAGCCTTATAAGGCAAATGAAGGGAATCTAATAGGGCGACCGGAATGAGTCTAATAAAGCAAACAGATGGAGATTAAAACGCGATCAGAGCGAGCCTAATAGGGCAACTGGAAAGAGCTTTTAGAGCAACCGAAGGGAATCTAATAGGACAACCGGAGGAAGTATAATAGAGCAAACAGATGGAGCTTAATAGTGGGATAAGAGCGAGATAAATAGGGCAACTGTAGAGATGTATAAATCAACTGGAGAGAGTCTAAAAAGCGAATTAAGGAAGCCTTATAGAGCAACTAGAGGAAGCCTTATAAGGCAACTGAAATGAATCTTTTAAGCGATTGGAATGAGTCTAATAGAGCAAAAAGATGGAGCTTAATAGCGAGATTAGATCAAGCCTAATAGGGCAACTGGACGGAGTCTAATAGTTGCGACCTGTCTTCTACCACGAAAAAATTTATAATTGAAGCAACTTTCAGTTAAAATCAAATATATATAAAAATATATATACTTTGTGAGCTCGAAAATTTCATTGTATTATGTAAAACATAAGATTGAGCACCAAGTGATATTCATTTCATTATATTTAGATATTTCAATGTATACAAATTAGAGAGCCTATTAAAATTGACCACCATTTATTTCCGAAATTTCACTATTTATTAATTTTAATATGAATAGATAGTGAAGATTCTACTCACAATATATTAGGCAATTATAAAATCTGGTTTATTATTTCTGCCTTTAGTTTATTTGTAACTGGTAACTTAAGGGCATCCCAAATTTGATTTGGACCACGTGTTAATTTAAAAAATAAATTTATTTTGAACTGATTGTAGCAATTATAGCAATTAAATCCGAATTTACCTGTTTGTGCTTAATTTTTGAATTTTGTTGATTTTCATTTGTTATTTAAATCACAAAACTTGGGTTAATTTAACAAATATTCTTTTGATTAGTAATTGTCCAATATTAATTTATATTCAATTAATAATAATTGATCCACTGATTAGTTTTTAAATATATGTTTAAAACTTGTGGATATCTATAAAATTTATATTTGAAAATGCTAAAATATTTAGTTTGAAGAGATTTTAGATGCAAGCTATAATCGAATTAGGTTCTAGAGGCAAATAGTGATCTTGCAAAGGCCCAAGTCTTTCCTTGTCCTATAGCGTAATGTCTACGAATAGAGCATCTGTTAATTATCATCTTATTTGTAATGATACTATAGTTGAAAAGAAAATTATTTGATAGGATTTAAAATTTATCAAACTTACGTTTAACTAAAAGATTGTACTCAATTTTTTCTAACGCTCAAACTTAATGTATGACATAATGACGTTTTCATTCAAAATGATAGCTAGACCAGTGTTAAAATTAGTAATTAAATTTGGTATACATTTTCCCGCCCCACCCAATGGCCACTTATATTTGAATGTTTATCTTGTGGTTTGCAATAGAGGTAATATTAGAAGAAAGGCTTGACATTAATGTTTACAATATAAGTATTTTACAAGCTTTTTTTTATATTTCAAATAAAATTCGATCAAGCAAATATTATAATAACAAAATTAAGCATTAACTAAATAAATTTTTTTTAACATTTAGATTTTATCCTAGCTAGCCTTTGGCGGAAAAACTATACAAAATTTGAGCGAATAATTTTTACACTAGTTTAGCTATCGTTTGAAAATAAAACATCAATACATTATACAATTAGTTGGATTGTCAGAACTGAAGAAATGATAAAATAATTATATCAATGAGAATAATAGCGGGTATTTTATCCTAGTTTTCTATTACAAAGGAACGGTTATGAAAAGTGGAATTCCTCATTCAATTCGTTGAACTAATTTCTAGAATCTTTTCGACTTTCCTTTCTATCAGTTCTTCAATTCGACAAAATATCTATTATAAGACTTTTACGAAAAAGAATGTCGACAATTCAATTTTATCTAGTAATTCATGTTATTGAATACCCATTTTCAGGCATAAGTATTTCATTACCAAAAATAGTGTTTTATTCCAAATTTTGAAATATTTGTCGTTTTTAGCACGCTTTAACCTTGATATAAAATTGATATAAATATCTGTCACCAAGATTATATTATTAATACTTTCCATTATTTTATTAAAAATGACAATGTGGATCAGCGCAATTTTATACTTTGTCAATATTTTATTGACAGAAGCCAATTGGGAATTAGTATTTTCTGATGAGTTTGAAAATACTACCCTAAATGAAAATAAATGGATAATTGAATCAGATCAATGCGATGGTTTGTATAAAATTTTCTCATTCTTCTAATTTTTCATCTACTTAATAAAATTTATTTAATAAGTTGCAGAATGAGTTTAAAAATCCTTATCGAAAAACGGATTCCTGTTGATATTATAATATGAATTTAAAGCTTATTTATTCAAACTGTAATTTAAATCTCATTTCATTTTCAGAAACTTGTAAAACATTTCAGTTTTCCCATAAAAGTAAACTTATCTAAGGGTTTATAAAAGTAAAAAACAATATTTATAATCGATCTAAGAACTTATATTCTTTAATGATGAAGGATTAATAACTATTTTCAGGTATTAAAACACCCATTTGTATCAAAAATCGGAAAGAAAACTTTAAAATTATTGGAGGAATGCTCGCCATAAGCGTCTATCAAGAAGACTATTTGAAAAAAGAGTTAAGTAGGGCTGTTATTAGGACGACAGAGGCCTTCAATTACGGCCGGTTAAAGATCAGAGCCGCATTGCCCGTTGAAACAAAGTTATTCCCAATGATATCAATTAAACAAATAAATTTACTAACAGAAAATAAAAACGAGATTGTGATCGCTACGTTTGAAGAAGATTTTGGTTTTGCGAATTCTATTTCGTTCAATAATATGTCAGATGATCAAGAACGATATGCATTTTATGGAAATGGAATAAATAAAATAATAAAAACCTTTAACATATATGAGTTGGAGTGGAACCAAACAGGCATAACTTGGAAACTGGATGGCGTCCAAACATTTTGGTATAATTTATCACAAATTGCACATCCATTCAATAGACCCTCTTATTTGGAATTCGCATTGATGGCTGTTAAATTTTCATTAACAAACAATACAGAATTTAGATCTGTTGATGATGTTATCAACTGGGACTGTCCCACACTTCTCATTGATTACGTAAGGATTTATCGCTGGAACAGTTCAGTTGTCAACAATCAGACAAATATTTTAAAGGAAGATAATTCTTTCAATATTATTGATATTTGCAAGAGTATCAGGCGCTCAACCAGACCCAGAATTGATTCATTGCTCATTAATAACAAAATTCTTTTAAACAATACAATCACGGTTACTAAGGAAAATAAAACGTATAACACAATTTATTTAAACAATACTATCTCGGTTAAAGAAATTAAATCGGTTAACACTCTAGTTATTGTAATATCATCTATATGCTTTCTCCTTTTGATTATGTTCTTACCATTAATTATCTTTTCAATTAAGCGAATGAAAAGATGGAAACAACAGTTTGTTGAATACGTCGGAAAACTAGTTATTTATGACGACAATGAAGGGTTTACCGAACTTAACAATGATGAATACGAAAATGATGTACTATGATAGGAATGATTCGAATTCTTTAACCAATTCTCCCTTTGTTCATAATTATCTTGGGAAAACAAATACAAGAAAAGATGTTTTCAATATATCATCAATATAGTTTGTTACAACTTTATCTATATAATAATTTTAAAAGTTTTTTAAACTAATCATTTTTTTAATAATTCAGTGTTAATTTTCTAAAAACTTTTTTTTGTTAATAAATAGGTAATTTATTTCTTTTATTTAAATTGATTGTTCAAAAAAAATTAATCTCACATATTTTAAATTTATTATATTGATTAAATTTCAACTTTATAATTTAATATTAACTCAATTCTAAAAATATTTCATTTATAATAAATTTCTACATCAATATAAAATTAAAAGTTAATTTATATATTAAATGTGATTTTACCATAGTTTAAAATGATTTGGATTTTATTAATTTAGGTTGAGATTAAAGAACTTCGCGTGGAAATTTTCTCATTAATTATAAATATTGTTGAGAATTTGTTTAAATTTTTAACAAAAAAAATATTTTTTAATAGTCTGCAAAAGAGAAATTAAAAAAGCTTATTGGAGACGTCTCTCAATGGGAACGTCAAATGCTCCTGAAACAACCGCTTTTCCACATTTCTTCTATATTTCAAATAAAATTTGTTGTGTGGCGACATTTCTACTCTGTTTTATGTGCGCTACAACAGCACCACTCAACTAGTTAGAGCCAGGCTAGAGGAGTTTTGTAGTTGTCTAGCTCATTTGTGCTGAAAACTTCTGGTTCTGCAAATAAAGATGTACTAACTAAAATGTTAAATCCACCGATATAAATACCAAGGTATTGTTGAACTGAATCGGAATAGATGCTGACCATGGTACTCTCATAATTTCGACATATGACTTGAACCTGCATAAGCATTATTGTCAATAATATAGTGCTTGCTTTTGCAAAAAATAAATCATTTGATTAGTTTGTGGTCATAAGTGCCAAAAGACAATAAACAAAATAATATTTTAGTCATTATTTAGTTATTAAGTTATTATTTTGTACAATTAGACTGAAAATAACTGACTTTCAATCAGTTGTCAAATTATTATCCTGACATTCAGTCAACAGCCAAACACTCACTGACTGACCACGCGTTATAAATAACAAAACTTGCAGTCAGTTGTATTCAAACTGAGTACATATCACGTTCTTCAAAGTACAAACAATGAATATAATGATCACAATTAGAATAATTAAAACTAATTGAAATCTATTTAGAGCGTAACATAAATGCAATTGTTGTTCACAATAATTAAGATAAATATGTATTGAATTAACTATCAACATCTCAATCATTTAAAATAAAATAAGAATATTTTTTAAATCACTTTCGAATGTACTCCAAACTAGTAACAAACATTACAATAAATGTAACAATATTTGTCCGACACAACAGTTTTCAAGCTTTTATAATTAACAATCTATTCTCATTTCCATTTAGCTCATTTTAAAGTAAATCTGACCGCCTGAGCGAGAACACTTACCTAGGTTCCACCGCTCCGGGTTCCCTAGTATCCTCTGGTCTCGAACCAAACCAAATGTCTTTTACATTCCGACTCAATGAACGCACCTTATATGCGGTAATTAGTTAGGTTTTCGGGAATAAGTCTCTAAAGCAGTCGACGCTCAGCTCTCACTTCACTCAAAAGTTTCGAAAATTTCTTCAAAGTCGCGTAACATTTACTCAAACAGATAACTCACGAAATAGCCCATTATTCGCGAGAATTTCTAATTTAAGCAGACACACACTAATGGTCTTTCTTTTATCCATAACATCCACGGATAACAGTATTTGATCACATTTGGCGCAGTCTCTAGAGGATAAATTAATTTATCTTTTTTCCTTGTCCTCTATTTTCTCAACCCAGTGTCTGCTAATACTACAAAACTGACGAAGCCGTCGGCACCCTACCTTTTGATTTAATTTTTAGTACTGGCAGAAGAACAAGTTCTCAACTTTTGGCAGCCATTTGGTTGTCCGCAAACACAGTCTCAGAATACGCAAAGCGCTTACAACACTGCACTGAGACAACCTCTAAAGTTAAAACTCCAGAACCTGAGTGAAAACAGACTACATTAAGACATCTCACTAACAAACATAACTGTCGATTCAGACTCCTACAGAACTAGCTTGCTGGCACTGTCGACCAATCGCTGGTCAAGCGTTTAACAAAAGCCATTGAATACCATAACCGCAGCTAGCAAAGAACAGCTACAAAACCACAGACGAACCTGTTACTATTACTGATACTATTACTTTTACTGTTACTAGATTCCAAAGACTTCTTCAAACCCTCCTTTACTTCAGCCGCCACTTCTTTTAACTTCCGTAACGCAACAGTTGTTGCCGCCGATAGCTAAGACGAAAATTATTATCTAATTATTTCAGAGAAACACGCAGTATATGCGCTGACCAAACAAGTATCCATTCGCCGCCACAAGGCAGGTCAAGTATCGCAAGAACAGTCATCAAAGTCTGAAGATAATGTCCTTAATTTTCTAAATTCATTGATTGTTTAAGATTATTAAACAAACTCAATTTCAATATTTAATGCAATAAATATTTCCAGTCACACTATTGTCCAGTTAAATGGGTTTAAGACCCTTTTTCTTAACTGACATCTTTGCCCTGAATCAGCTCCAAAGAGCTCACTCAAAGGTTTTTCTGATCTGATGGCTTTTTTGTCATTCTTTCTATTATTGAGCTTTATTTCTTATCCAAGCATTCCTTATTGACAGAACTATTATTCTTATTAATCAATATTAGCTAATTTATAAATTCTTACTTCACTTTAGTGTTTATAAAATGCATTCAGGTTAGGAGCGGCAGTAACCCAAATATTACTTCTAATAGATATTTTATAAAACCTATTTAAGAATCTGATTCAAAATGACTATTCACTTTTTTGAAAATTTAAACTTAATTTAATCAAAAGTAGAATCGCCCTCAATCCAGCATAAACACTGACAAGAGGCAGCACATATTTAGTAAAATAAGCCTGACTAGATTTAAAAGTCCAAAACTCAATTGAGTTCTAGACTTCGGCACTACCAAAGTCCTTGGGTTTGAGGCGGCTTAACGGTTGTCAAACCCATATCACAGCTTATGTAACCACAACACTCAGAATCACAGTTTGTTTTGACAATTAAAACAGTTTATAAAATAAATAAATATAACAGTTATTGAAAATAAATTTTGAATAATTAAAATAAATTAATACTGATCATTAGGAATACTAGATGATATATCACAGATAAATTAAGTGTAAATTGACTTATATATAAATATCACAGATAATTAAAAACTAATTTTTTAAAGAATTATTTCGATATTTGATCGGGATTGGGGTCGAAATAAGTCGAATTTTAGGAAAAGTATAGAGGAGAAGAGAAGAAAACAGCCAAGTGTTTTTAAAATAAAAATAAGAATAAATTAGATTAAGTTGAGAAGAGAAGAAGCTAAAAGGATACCAAAAGAGATCAGAAGAACAAAACAAAACAAAGGCTACAAAAGTAAATGAAAATCCTCTCTCTCTCTCTCTCTCTCTCTCTCTCCCTCTCTCTCTCTCTCTCTCTCTCTCTCTCTCTCTCTATTTTCCTCGCTCCCTTTTCTCTCTTTGTCTCTCTCTTTGAGGCCAACCAGGCCAGCAGTGTAATAGCGGCTAATAAGGCCACCAGAGTAGTGACTGGCATAAGGCCAATAGTGTGGTGGCCGCCAACAGCCTTCCAGAGCGGTGAAGGCCATAAAGCCATTAATGATGAGGCGGCCTCCAATATGATGGTGGCTAATAGGTCATTAAGGTAGTTAGAGGCAGTTGCGGCCACCAATGGGGTGGTGCCACTAGAGGTAGTTGCGGCCACAAATGGAGTGGCAGCCATTAGAGAAAGGCCTCTTAAGGCCAACGCAGGCTGTCGGCACTGTTATAGTCGACATAGTTATCAGGCCTTCAAGGCCGGCGCAAACTGTCAGATAGTGCCTGATTTAGTGTTCTCCCTCTTTCAACACTCCCTTAATAGAAATACTTCCTCCCCCAGCAAAACTTATGACCCCAAATAACTCCCTCCTCCCACTTGTTTTTGTATAATTGTAATCACCGACAAAAAGGATTGAAATGCCTCCAAAATTTGAAATACCGCTTTAATTAAGAGACTATTCCGGGTGCCTGCTTCTTCCGTCAAGCAATAATAAAATCCATTATTTACAGTTTAGTAATCCTAATAAGAAGTTAATAATTTGGTCATTCAATGACTAGATGATCTCAAAGTAGTTGTTATCAGAGAGAATGGTGAGGCTGAAGAAAGTACTATTAGTGCCGTCATTTTGCTATCGATCCCGTATTTCTGATTCGAAATTTGTCTCATGGTTCTAGAGATAGAATACCTGAAACTTGTCTGCAAACATTTCTTGGTTGATGTGGACGAAATCTCGCATTAATATCTTCCAGATCGAGTTGGGAATCAAAAACATAGTACTTCTCATCATTGAAGATAGCCTCCTGGTTATCTCTATGAAGCATCTTTACATCTCTCTGGAGAATATCAATGTTTTCATTACGCCATGGAGTTACAGCATTACTTTTTCACGATATTAATGAGGGGAATCTTTCTTAAGTTGATCCTTCTAGTATCGAATTATTTTTGGCCATTTTCTCTGAACCAATAATCCAATACAAATGAGTTAGTATTGAATTTATCTAATTCTTAATGATAACTGAGAGTAAAATATCAAAGATATAAATGTAATGGGGATAAGGTTTGAGGTAAACCCTTGTTTACATTTGCCTTTTTACAATCTAACCGATAAAAGTAAAACTGATTTTGTAAAAATATGTAAAAAAATATAATAAATTATTAATGGGAATTTAAATTGTAAATAAAAAATTTTTGAGCATTTCAAATTTAAATTTTATGGGTTTTAGTCCCCTATTGGACAAGTAAAGGCTTGAATATTTGCATGACAACTAGTACCTCTTCAAAACTTTCCATATAGTTTGCTTTTAAAATCAGTTTGGATTTAATATTTTGGCATTTATATAAATATTCACGAGTTTTAAATATTATTTAAAAACTAATATGTAGAAAATTACTCATTCTATTAAATAAAAATTAATATTTTTCAAACTATTAATATTTCAAAGAGTGAACAAGTTTTAATCAAAAAGTATTTTGAAAACTAATGAAAATCAACAAAATTGTAAGGTTGACTCAAGCCCGTCAATTCCAAATTTATTCAAGTTGCAACTATCTATTTAGCAAAAATATTTATTTAAAAAATTTGACATTAAAATAATTGAAACATATTGTTATGGATAGAGAGTGTCAACTCTCTATCTTAAGATAGGAGAGTTGACACTCACCATATGGCCATCAGCCGCCTTTTGGGAATAACATTGAATAAAGTCTGGCGGCGTAATAATACCAGTACTTATTACATTATCTAAAGCCAAGTCTTATTCCGAGTCATGTACTCTGCATTGCATGAATCCAATAATTTGTGTTAAAACAGAATTCATAGTATTTCTGACTATCATTTTAGTTTGCTCATAATTTCATTATTTGTCAATTAAATATTTGGCCTGTGAGGCGGAGGCGGCGTGCGGTCAAAGAGTAGTGAAACGCTGTCCGAAAGGAGCCGTAACCGGCAGACACTCGGCAGCCCAAATGTCCGAAAGAAGTTGTAACGGCAAGCATTCGGCATTTCAGCCTTAGGGAGTTATAGCGTGCACAGCCATAGATGTTAACAACCAAACGATTATTTTAGGATCAGATTTAGCCTTAAATGTTTTATAGGGTCATATTTTGTTGTTTGGGGTTTCGGGAGCCAGACCTCTGGAGACTTAGGCAACAGCCAGTATAGTGACCTGGGACTGACAGATATGATCCAGATTCGGTCTCTGGACATAGACCAAGGTACTATCGGGCTAGGCACCTGCCTGGTGACCCTCCCTGCACCCCAGAGTCCCATCATTGAAATTAGCCAATTAGAGTTTTATAAACAGTTTCAGCAAAGCGTTATCACTGAACTGGAGTTATATAAAGAGTTTAATTGTATTTTAAGAAACATGTAATATTAGAATTTAGTTTTAATGTAAACATTTAAACAAAGAATTCTTTGAAATAATTCTTAAAAATAAGTTTTAATGTAAACAAAATAATTAATAAGTGAAATATATATACGCTATACAAGGGCTTTAGAGCTCAGATTCTCTTCAGATTTTATTTTACCTCTGAAGACAAAAGTTGTCTTCAATTTTATAAATTGTAATTCCTTTCAATCTTTTAATAAAAAGTTGATCAACAATCAAGTGTAAGAGATCTGTGTGAGTGTTGGTCAACCTTCAAATGCCCGCTCGCGCCGACGGTGGACCGTCGTTTACTAATGCTTTTAGCGCCCTTTCGGGCCACTGCTACCACTACTAGCCCAGAAGATCTGGTCCTTCAGGTAGACTGCTACCATGGCAAGAGTGCTGAAAAATAGGGTTTCCGAAACAATATCTATTTTTATTTCAAAAAATAGTCAAAAGTCAAAAATGTTTATTCCAAACCAAATTTGAGATGCCAATCACAATTAAATTAAAAACCCAAATAATAAACCAGATTATAAATTAACTTATAAATAGGGAAAGGGATCTCACGGAAAAATTCATATTAAAATTAAAAAGGTCTGAATGGCGATCAACACTAAGAGATTCTATAATTTTTTTTATTGAAATTATAAAATACAAATTGGTTAAACACTAAATGCGATTTTGGGCTTAATTTTATTTTCTAAATAACATATTTAAATGTTTTAGCTCAATAAATATATAGTTTTTAATAAATTTGATGTTTTATTGAAATTTGTAGCAGTTATAATTTTAGTAGTTGTATTCAGGCCGAACTTACAAGGCTTTATTTTGTCTACTAATAAGGCTCTATCCGGTTGCCCTATTAGGCTTTCTCAGTTCAATTATAAGGCTATTTCCAGTTGCCCTAATAGGCTCTCTCCGGTCGCTCTATTAGGCTGTCTCAGATCGATTAGATGGCATCCTACGGTCTCCTTAATATACCAAATTTACTCGCCTTATTCACAATTTTGGCATAACATGATTATCATTAAACTATCGGAAAGTTGAGTATGGTTATGAGATTAATTAGGTAATTTAATTCGGCTTAGAGTATTTTTCAGAATTTATCTAAAATAATTATTAATAAGAATATGATTTTTCTATAAGTTTTTTATTTTGAACAGAAATTGTAAAATAAAGTTTAAATTTGTAATTGTTTCAATTAAAATTTTTATAATTAGTCAGCCCTTTCTAAAATTTATTATATTTTGAAAATACTTATTAAAGAAACAGTTTATTGATCAGCGTTTAATTTTCAAAATTAAACTAAATTAAATCTAAAACCTAGAACAGAACTCAGATTCTAGAATTAAAACTAGAGAAAGAGTTAACTGACGGAAAAATAATATTCAATTACATTATAAATTAAGTTTTAAGTTAATTAAATTAGTAAAACTTGTTTATATTAGATAAGTATAACATTGAAAATTTTCGGTAGAGTTAACATTTAATTTAGCCAATAGACTTAGCGTAATTGATGGATACAAAAGTGGACACATTTTAGAATTAAACAAAAAATTTTCTTCTGAATTCGCTCCTTAAAATACAAACCTTAAAAACCGGAAAAAAAATTTCGGGTCAAATATAGCCATGTTGTTTCCTTTTACCACTTAAACAAGTTTAAAGCTAACATTTGACCAGAAAATATCAAAAATGTTGTAGCTCAAGCAGATTCTAATTATGAAATATTAATGCAAATGAAAAATCTAGCTAGCTTTGGTCAGGGACTCAAAGAATAAATGTTCAATAAAAAGAGCTAGTTTGCTTCTTAGTTGTTATCGAAATTCTATTTGAAAATAAGAGTATTTGATAATATTTTCAACTAATAAAGCTTGTTTAAATAAAAGTTTTCTTTTAACCCGATCTTAGCACTGCAAAAATGGCAAAATATGTCTATCAATAAAAATAATAGCGAGTATTTTGTACTAGTTTTCTATCACAACGAAACGGTTATCAATATTGGAACTCCTCATTCACTTCGTTGGACTAAATGCCAGAATCTGTTTGACTGTCCTATCGATCAGTTCTTCAAATCCACAAAATATCTATTATATGACGATTGTAATAAAGAACTTTGACAATTAATTTTAACTATTAATTTTTTTTATGAAAGCCCATTTTCAGGCACAAGAATTTTATTGACAAAAAAGTGTTTTATTCCTTATTTAGAATTTTTGTCGTTCTAATAGCACCCTTTAACCTTGACACCCCTTTTGAAAGCATTTGTAGCACTCTTCAGCATTGATACAACTTTTTAAAAAAATTTTAGTTGAATTTAATTGATATGAAAATCTGTCAACAAGTTTAAGTTATTTAGATTTCATTGTTTTTTAAAGAAATTAAAATGTGGATCAGTGCCGTTTTATACCTGGTTAATATTTTATTGACAGAAGCCAATTGGGAATTAGTATTTTCTGATGAGTTTGAAAATACTTCCCTTGATGAAAAAAAATGGATAATTGAAAATAAACTATGCGATGGTTTGAATAAATTTTTCACATTTTCATCATTTATTTAAAAAAAATTTATTTAAAGAAACAAATTGAATAAATAAAATATCAAGAAAAAAAGAAAGATTTTTTTAAATTTAAATATCAAATTTTTATTAACCACATATTTATCTAAACTGTAATTTAAATTTAATTTTATATTATATTATTTGTTAAACTGTCACTTTCTCTATAATATGAATTTTTTTAAAGTATTTTTTAAAATTTTCAAACAATTTCATCGATCTAGTAATTTAGTTTCGGTAATAATGATCGATTATTTACTATTTTTAGGTAGAAAACCACCTAATTGTCAAACAAATCGGAAGGAAAACATTCAAATTATTGAAGGAACCCTCGCCCTAAGCCTCTTTCAAGAAGACTATTTGAAAAAAAAGAACCTTGCAACTGTTATTAAGACGGCAGGGTTCTTTAATTATAGCCGGTTGGAGATCAGAGCGGCACTTCCCATTGAAACAAAGTTATACCCGATAATTATGATAAAACCACTTAATTTACTAATGGAAATAACTGAAACAAATGTGATTATTTTCGCTATGTATGACGATGATATTGGTTTATCCAATTTTATTTCATTCCCCAATATGCCAGATGATAAACCTCGATCTGCATTAATAGCAAAGGGAATAAATAAATTAAAAAGTTTTAATATATATGAGTTAGAGTGGACCCAAACAGACATTACTTGGAAATTGAATGGCGTCCAAACATTTTCGTATAATTTGTTGCAAACTACACATCCATTCAATAGACCTTCTATTCTGGAATTCGCATTGATGGCCGTTAAATCATTAGAAAACAAAACAGCATTACTATCTTTTGATGAAGTGATCGACTGGGACTGTCCCACACTTCTCATCGATTACGTAAGGATTTATCGCTGGAACAGTTCAGTTGTCAAGAATAAGGCAAACATTTTAAAGAAAGATAATTATTTCAATATGGATATTTGCAAACAAATCAAAAGCTCAATCAGGCCTAAAATAGATTCAATGTTGCCTAAAAACACCATTTTTTTTAACAATACTATCTCGGTTACTAAGGAGAATAAAATGGATAAAACATTGGTTGTAGTAATATCATCTATATGCTTTCTCCTATTGATTATATTCTTGCCATTAATTATTTATTCAATTAAGAAAATGAAAATATTTAAACAAAATTTTGTTGAAGACGTTGAAAATCTAGTTACATTTAACGACAATGAAGTCTTTACCGAAGGCATCAATAATGACAACGTATATGATGTGCCGATCTATGATAGGAATGATTCGGATTCTATAATCAATTCACCCGTTGTCCTTGATTATCTGGAAATAACAAATACGAGTAAAGATGATTTCAATATATCTTGAGTTTAATTTTTAACAAATTATTCTATATCAGTTTTTAAATGTATTAAAATTAATCAAATGTTTTTATTAATTCATAGATCATTTTCAAAGAATTAATTTCTTTGTAAATTAATAATTAATTCATCTCTTTATTTAAATTAGATCATTCAAAAATAAACAATTTTATATTTAAAATTTAATAAATATTTCAGTACTTAACTTTTCAATAATATTGTGACCGCTCAAAACTTGCCTGGATTGACCAGACAGTCAGGGAGGTTGAAGAGGTTTATGTGGACTATCACCAATCTGTTCCGTTCGAGACACCGACGGTGGTCAGGTATTGAGGACACAAAAGTGTATCACAAAATAACAGTAATTTTATTGAGGCATTAAAACATACAACTGAATAGAAAGGAGTCTAAAAACTAAGTGTTAGAAAAGAGTGCTATGAAAAGCACTGTTTGAGCCGATAGTGCGGTCTTAGGAATGTATACATCAGTAGTGCATAAAGGGAT